>JANQAP020038299.1:0-25406 GCA_026874005.2 Erythroxylum coriaceum | reverse complement strand
TTTATTCATTTGATTGTGCATGGGTTTTTGTTCTTATTTCAAATTAAGCACATATGCTTTTGTGGATGCTGTTTGTACTTTGTTGTAATCAATTAGTTAAAAAATCTTATGTGGAGAGATATGATCCATTTTCAGAGATCAATCCCGAATTTGATAGATCATTCATTTTTATGTTGATATATGAAATATGAGATTTTATTAAATGAATTCTTAAGAAATCACGAATCAGGCTATTTGTATCATTTTTTTTCTTAATTTTGTATTCAGAGTGATGTTTCTTTTAAAAGCACTAAAGTTGCTGGCTTAATATTATAAATAAATAAATAAGCTCCCGGATTTTGGATCTAGCAAGAAGAATTCAATGTATACACGAGATATAGAATTCTTGAAACCTACTAATTTTATGCTCGTAGGGGGTCCAACTTTGTTACTCATCTCTTAAACTATCCTTTTCATTTCAAGTAACATCTCTTTAATTTTAGCTACTTATAATTGTTAGCTAGGCTATCATTTTCCATAACTATTCTTCTGATAATTATACTGACCTTTTATTTCGGTAACATCTCTTTACAACTCAACTCAACTCAACTCAACTCAACGTACCTCAGTGTACAAGGCTCCCTATTTTGAGAGAGTCGGGAGAGGGTCATCAATATACACAGCTTTTCTTTTATATTTTTACAAAGAGTCTATTTCTATGACTCAAACTTGTGACATTCTAGTCACAAAGAAGCAACTTTACTAGTCACTTTAAGGTTTAACCTCTCTTTGATTTTACATCTTTCAATCTTTTTAATTATTTCAATGTCTCAACGAAATCTTATTATTAATTTACTTGAGATATCTATTTATTTTTTTCATTCATCGAACGTTAACATAACATTTTTAGTAATAAAAGGATCAGAATGAAAAATAACAACATTAAATTAGATATTTTAAATAGAAAATAATAGAAAAACTTGTGAAAGTTATTTTTATTCTAACTACCTGATTTTTTTCTCAACAATACAAGGAAAATAGACATATTTAAACTAGGAGAACAAAAAAATATCATAAATAGAAAGATTATGAAATGAGTTATTCCATTACCTTCCAAGTTAGCATAAATAGTATATTTCTTTTTTTTTGGTTTTTTAGATGTTTATAAAGAGATTTATAAATCATAATTTATGTATATGTTCTTTAATCTATTTTTTTAATTGATTAGAAATATATAGTTACTAAATAGAGTTATTACATTAAATCTTTAATCTATTTTTTTTAATTGATTAAAAATATATAGTTACTAAATAGAGTTATTAAATTAAACATGTTCTAAATTAAAATTTTATGATAATATATTACTATGTTGTTACAGTGCAGAAAATGAGAATATCAAGAAAAACATCGTTGATGATATAAAGGCAAGATAAGAAGTTAAGCATCACTTTATGACATAAACTAATTGTCATGGAAGATGGGAAGTAAAGAAAACCTTCTTAAAGAATTAGGAAGTAAAGGTAAAGCTTTTAAATGTTTTAGACTAGTCATTCAAGAGAAAATAACATATAAACAAATAGGGTATTAGTCAATCAATTGATGAGTACTAACACAAGAGACTCCAAAACACTTATGGACGATTAGTAAATTGTTGGACTTGGGTCTCGATTCGGACATAAAATTTTAATAAATAATTTACAGAACAAAATAGAATTGATAAATTCATGGTGGGACTTTTTTTTTAGCAGCCAATTAATAATAAGAATAAATAGCACAAGGCTATAATAGCAATAATAAACATATTTATAAAAAAAAAGTTAATGAAATCTCACAAAAGTCACGGATGTGAGTTTTAAGTCTCACACCCGTGAGACTACATTGAAAAAAAAAACACAGGAGTGAGAGAAAATTCTCACACCCGTGAGAATCGAGATATCTCAACTCGTCGCGATCGCGACTTTCCTGCAACTCCACAGTCGCACACCCAACTTCAAACTACCATAACTTTCAATCCAGAAATCCAAAAATTACAAATTTTATGTCGTTGGAAAGATAAGAAAAACATCTACAATTTCATGAAGACATTTTTGTCAAATTTCGCCTAGATCAGTGCAATTTATTCATCAAAGTTTTAGACTGTATTTTTAACCCATAATCACTGTTTACGTACATCTGCTAACAACATTTACATATATATATAGATAGAACCAGTAACTTTAACCACAAGACCCGAAATCCAACTTTCAATTTCATACATACAACTTCTATATAAACAATTTTACTTAAAGATAATCCATCCCAAAAACTATCACACAAACCACATTAATATTTGAGAAAACATAACATTTTACACAATCATATGAAAGTCTCTGCAACTTTTCTTTCAACTTTCATTAACAGAGTTTCTGCACCACTCCATATTACAAATCCCAAAAACCATATAAGTAGCAAAATGTAAAACACAATCATGGATGCTCATGCTTGAAATGAATCTAAGTGCCAATAAATTTCTAAACTATCTAGATAAGTTACAAATGATAAAAAATCCTTGGAGTCTGCCGAAGTTTTGCAAGGTTTATTACTG
The DNA here is from genome assembly GCA_026874005.2 of Erythroxylum coriaceum. Taxonomy (NCBI): domain Eukaryota; kingdom Viridiplantae; phylum Streptophyta; class Magnoliopsida; order Malpighiales; family Erythroxylaceae; genus Erythroxylum; species Erythroxylum coriaceum. The sequence goes on along the minus strand of JANQAP020038299.1, from coordinate 22,843 downwards.
ATCAGCTTTTTCTTCACCTGAGGAGTGGAAAAATAGTGGGGTGAGCTAGAAAGCTCAGTGGCTAATACATTTATAGCCAACGATAACGAACCACGCACATTCAAGTGTATATATATATATATATATCACTTATTTGTAAACCGCATGCTAAACTTAGTAGATCACATTTAAAATTTAAAACTTTGACATATATCTGAAACACAATACCACACAATTCAGCTCATATTTTTCATTCAATCATCACAAAATATCATTCAAACATCTTCCATATCCAATAATTCAGGATGTAATGCACAAACAAAATGGCTCGTGAGAATCCCTTAGAACGAAATGGCGAAACCGAAGTTTACATCATGAACGAAATGAGTCCATTTTTCAAAGCTCATATGCCACAAGCGGGTAGCCAGGAGAAGGCTTTAAGTCGACGTGCACATGATGAACAAAATGGTATCCTTCTTACCCACATAACCGGTTTCAGATGTATACATATCATAATCATATTTCTCATGCTTCTTAAGTTTCTATTTTTCCTTAACATAAAGCAACATAAATATACAAACAAACATGATATAAATTCAGGGAATATTTTTCCCACATTCACAATGAGTCAAGACAAACATTTATAGCATTCATACACACAAATATTTTTGCTCATCATCACAAAACTATAAATATATTACCCACATGTTTTACTTGATATTTCTAAGATCAAACTTGCTCTTCTCCTTGCTCTTGCCTTCGACTAGCTTGATTCTCTTCAAACACATATATATTTTTATTTAATCAACATACACGAATGAGCTTTCCTTAAACCTAACTATCCATGAATGAGCCTAAGTTTGATCTATTCTTGATTTATCTAACTCAAAGAACTAAGATCTAACTAAAATCATAAAAATCCAAGAATATAAAGCTCTTGTTCTTCTTATTTCTCTCTCTTCATTTTCATCACATAAAACCTACTTTCTCTACTTCCTTCATCTATCAAAACAAAAAGAATAGGCAAAGAGTACTAAAAAAACTCACCTAAACTTTTCCTTCTTCTTTCTCCTTTTTCTTTCTTTCCTTCTTCTTCCCTTTCTTTCTCCTTCTCTCCTTCTGGTCTCTTCCACGACTCTCTCTTTCTTTTGTTTTCCTTAACTCTCACGACTCTTTCTTCTCTTTGTCATATTAATTTAAGACAAAAATTTTAACTTTCCAATTTTTTCCTTATTAAAACCAATTCCTAATATCTCCTCCACTTAATTTTATTTCTTTCTTTTTAATTGATGCCACCATATAAAATTCATAATATACAATATTAAACTCTAAAAATTTTCTAATTCATAAATTCTAATTTATTTTCATGCTTGATAATTTAATGAAATAAATCCTAAGAAAATCGGGACCCAACATAGAGTCACATCAGCTACTGCTTGCACCAATTATAGATGATGAGATCAAAAGGGCTATGTATGACATAGGAAATGACAAAGCCCCATGGTCGGATGGCTATACCTTAGCTTTTTTCAAAAAAACACTGGAATATTGTTGGATCGGATGTCATCTTAGCAGTAAAGGAGTTCTTCAATTCGGGGAGGATGCTCAAACAAATTAACCACACTATCATCACCCTCATTCCAAAGAAAAAGGCAACACTGAAACTTTCAGATTTTAGACCGATTGCCTGTTTGAATGTGATGTATAAGGTGATCATAAAAATTCTGTCTGAATGAATGGCATTGGTTGTGGGAAAATTGGTTGATCCAGCACAAGCAGCATTTATACCAGGGAGAAGTATGCTTGATAATGTCTTCCTAGCATAAGAACTTGTCAGAGGATATACTAGGAAGCGGATCTCCCCGAGGTGCATGATTAAAGTTGATATAACAAAAGCCTATGATACGATATCATGGGAATTTCTTGTAGACATGATGAAGGGGTTGGGTTTCCCTCCCATATTTGTAAGTTGGGTTATGGAGTGTGTAACAACGACTTCTTTCTTAATATCTATCAATGGCATATTGCATGGGATGTTTAAGGGTAGGAGAGGATTGAGGTAAGGAGATCCCATGTTACCTACCCTATTCCTCCTTTGCCTTGAGTATCTCTCCCGATTGCTTAAGGTAAAGACCGATCACCTTCATTTCCATTTCCATTCGAAATGTTAAAAGCTCGATATTACTCATTTTGCATTTGCGGATGATCTTATGTTTTTTTCAAGAGGGGATTATGATTCAATTCATATATTAATGGAGGACTTGAGGGAATTGAAAGAAGTAGCAGGGTTAGGGGTTAATCCTTCCAAATCCAATATGTACCTAGCAGGAGTTTTCGGAAGGGATAGAGAAGATATTTTGCAAATGGTTAAGTTTCCAGCAGGCGAATTTCCAATGAGATACTTAGGGGTACCTTTAGCACCTTTAAAAGTATCAGTGGCTCAATTCTCAGTTCTAATAGAATCTGTGGAAGCCTACATAAATGATTGGAATGGAAAGTCTCTTTCTTATGCAGGTAGGATTGAATTGGTGAATTCTGTTTTCAAGGATTACTTTCTTTTTGGCTCTAGGAATTTCCCATACCCGCAACCATTCTTGAGAGGATAACCTCAATTTGTAGTTTATTTGTATTGGGGGGGGGGGACACTTTAGACTGGCATGAGATAACATTTGTGTACCCAAGAACGAGGGGGGATTGGGTTTGAAAAATTACAAATTGTGGAATATGGCTCTTTTATCGAAGGTACTATGGAATATTCATGTTAAAGTCGACTCACTTTAGGTAAGATGGATTCATGAAATTTACTTGAAGGGTTCTACAGTTTGGGATTGGGAACCACATAATCGAGACTCTCCGCTTATAAAGAAACTTGCAAATATTCGAAATTTGTTAGTAGAGAACTTGGGTAGCCGAAGAGAGGAGGAAGGTGGGTTGCAGATTTTGTGTACTAATTATACCCTTTCCTTGTCGAAAGTGTATGAGTTGATTCGAACCAAGCACAATACTAGACCATGGATATCTTTTATATGGAAGCAATACATTCCTTCAAAATTCTCATTCATTGCATGGCTGAGCTTTTGAAATAGACTACCTATAAAGGACAACTTGATGTTCTTGGAGTTGGACCGAACATCTAGTTTCTGCAATGCTGAAGTTAAAACTATTGACCACCTTTTCTTTAAATGCTCTTTTACAGGTGAAATTTGGAGAGGCATTCAGAGTGGCTAGGATTGACTTGGACCATGTCCTCATTGTCTAGTGCTATCAAGTGGATCCGGAAAGACTACACTGAAACTCGGTTAAGAAGCAAAGCAGCAAGACTGGCACTTATATGCACTATGTATACAGTCTGAAAGATAAGAAATGCTATCATTTTAGGTTCTGTTGCTTGTTCGATCTTTGATGTAATTTATAAGATAAAAATTGTCATGTATAAGATTTTGTATAGACTGTATCCCAATGAGTTGATTACATTTTGATTTTTGGATTGTGTAGTTGATACTGTTGATTGGGTTACAGATTCTGGTCGGGGTATGCCCCAAAGACCTTGTACATACTTTTTGAGTCAATACACTTACATTGTATCAAAAAAAAGAAAGAGCTATCAGTGTTCGGGCGTGAGTTCTCTCACCTTAGGAAATTCCCTCCTAAGTTTTGCACACCATTCGTTCATCCTACGCTCTTTCTTGCAATCTTTGGGTTTAATCCTTATTCTCTACTGATTTTAGCTTGTGTCTTTAGTTGATTGTGGCTAATTCGAAGTTACTGGGTACAATTTTTAGGAGAAAGCTCACAAGCAATTTAGGTGTGTTTTTAGGGCATTTTATTCTCTGGTGTTTGTCGTTGAGGATTTGATTACAATTTGACTAGATTGCAAATCTCTTCACATTGTGAGGCAGCTTAGGTCTCTGGTTGTGCTTCGTTGGTTGTGATTCTATGGCTAAACTGCGAAGTTAGTTGGGAACAATTTTGGGGTAATTTCTGTCAGCGTCTCTTGGGGCTTCTATGGTATGGGGAAAAGGTGCAAGACGCCATGCAAAGGAAGGGACATTACTGCTGAATGCGTCCTAGGTTTGCAGTCTCCTTCAAGTGAGGTGGTCAGGGGTGATGAGTTACAGGCCAGTACTCAACCGATTATGGGGGTAAACGTCCAAACCACTAAGAAGCTACTGAAGGAGATGCAGGTTAGTGATGGAGATAATAGAATGGCTTTCAGCCGAATGCCATTACAAGGCAAGAAGGCAAGTAGTGTGGTTACTGAAGGGAGCACCTTGAGTCGAAAGATTGGAAAAGGGGATGGGATTCAGAATACAGGTGATGTAGGTTAGTGCAGGGGAGATGAGGAACCATCATCTTTGAATGATGAGCAAATTGAATCGAAGGGGGATGACAGTGACTCCATCGATGTTGATGAAAGCTCTGACCAGCAAGTGAATGATAAAATGCTAGAGTCAACATATCCTGACAGAAACATAGAGACTACTACACATTCTTTGGCAGGTGCAGGAAAGGAAAACAGAACCCGCAAGATATCTGACAAAATGATTGAACCAACTCGGGTTGATAGACTTGTAGTATATACAAAACCTTCTTTCGCAAGTTTGTTCAGCAACAACAGAGAGCTCAACAAGGGGATGCAATTAGTATGTAGCGGTGGAGGATGAAGTTGTTATGGAGGATGCTGATGTACTATCACTTGAACAAGAATGGGGATTCTGCCTAGTAGGTTGTTTTACAGGGAGATTTCCAGGCATGAAGGCTGTCAAAGGTTTGATGGACAAATGGAACGTTAAATGTAAAGTATTACCTTATGACCGTGGGTGGATCATCTTCCAATTTGATTCCGAAGAAGACAGGACCAATGTGTTTGCAGGGGGCCATACATTATCTTTGGGAAAGCATTGCTGTTAAAAAAGCTATCATAAGGTTTTTCTTTTGACTATAAAGAATTCATGGAAGTTCCAATTTGAGTTCAGCTCCCCAATGTGGCTTTGGAACTTTGGAATGATGGGGGTTTGTCCAAACTTGGCTATCGAACAGGGAACCCATATGTACAGACTGAATTAATAGTACTAAAGCTCGGGTTGGATTTGCTAGATTGTTGGTGGAAGTGAATGTGGCGAAGAAACCTGTCATTAATTTTGATGTAAGAATGCCTGGAGATGATCGGTATACTCAATTAGTAATTTATGAGACTTTCCCTAGCTACTGCTATGCTTGTAAGAAATTAGGGCATAATCCCTTCGAGTGCAAGTCCAAGAGCCGAAAGAAGCAACTGCAGGAGAAGACCAGCAAAACAACTACAGGGGAGGTAGTGGACAGAGGTACAAGGAATCAATCAAAATAGGAGCATATTGTACCAATCCATGAGGGTGCTATACCTGCTGAAGAGTTAGCAAGACAACCTATCCAGCAGGTAAGGAACAATGTGGATCAGGTAACTAGGGTGGAGGGGACTGCCAATAAGATACATAAGGCCACTTAGCCTCAGACAGACCCCATAAAGCTGGGGGAACCACTGCAGGGGCAGATTTCAAAAGTTCAGGTGGTTGCTACTCATGCTAGAAAGTTGGGAGCTGATCAGGTGACTAGGGAGGAAGGGGTTACTGAAAGGAATGATGTAGTTAAAGTAATCAAGGAGGAATTGCCTACGAATAGGGTACGAAAATCAAGTAAGCCTCGAATAGATCCCTGCATAACAGGTAAGGGATAATGGCAGAAAGTACAACAAAAATCTATTAATAGAGGAAAGGGTTCGATGGCACAATTCGATAAAATAGTAAATGAAGATACTCCTGTTCTGCAGCAGGCTGGTAGTTCTGGAGCTGATAAGGGCAAGGGTTTTTCTGCTACTGCCAAAAGACTAGGAGGTGAGAGAACCTCCACCCATGCAATATGACAATATTATACTGGAATGCCCGAGGCCTGAACATGGCCTTGAGACAAAACCGTGTTGTTAATCTTATTAGACAACACAACTACAAAATTGCATGTTTTCTTGAAACTAAGCTGTCTGCTGATGGATTTAGGCTAATGATGAAAAATAGATTTAATGGATGGAATTATGGCTATAACTTTAATGCTATTGTAGGAGGCCGAATGTGTCTAGTTTGGAATCCTCAATTCTATCAATGCCATGTCTTGGATGTAGGGGAACAAATCATTCACTATAAAGTTCACTTCCTCATTACACATCATATCTTCATTGTGTCTTTCGTGTATGGGTTATATAGTGTTACAAAAAGAAGAGAATTATGACAACACATGATGAGGTTGGGTTCAGATTTATTGCTACCTTGGCTTATAATGGGGGACTTTAATTGTGTGTGTGCTGCTAGGGAAAGAATTGGATGTCAACCTCCCTCGACCTACCTTCTAAAAGATTTACTAGATTTTCACATGTCAGCAGATGCCCCTGCTATGGGGAGTTCTTTACATGGAATAAAAATCATCTTTGGGCAAAATTGGATAGAGTTCTACTAAACTAAGTATGGGGCACTTTGGGTTATGCTTGCTCAGTGCATTTTTTGGATATGCTACCAGATTCGAACCACTGTCTAGTAGTGGTAGCATTCAACAACATGGAACCTAAAGGTAAGAAACCTTTTAATTTTTTTAACATGTGGCTTGACCACCCTCTTTTTCATGATATTTTATCCAATCACTGGGAGAATGTAGTAGTCGAATCAGCCCAGTATGTTCTTTGCTTGAAACTGAAGTCCCTAAAGCACCCACTAAAGGTTCTAAATGCCCAAGCTTATGGTCACATCTCTGATAATGTTAAACAGGCTACTGAATCTTTTCAGTGGGCATATAAGGCCTCACTAAATAGGCCAGATGAAGCTAAACTGATACAGGAGTTAAATGTCAAGAGGAAGATGGCTGATTTTTTACTGGATATAAAGAGGAAATTTTTTCAACAAAAGGCAAAGTGTACACATCTTGTTGAGGCTAATAAAAGCATAAGATACTTACATGCTGTCACTAAAAAGAGAAGCCTACAGAATACCATTTCCCATCTGTTAAAGGAGGATGGATTTGTGACCACCTCAATGAAAGAAGTGGCAGAACTTGTTGTCAGCTATTTTGAAGGGCTGTTTGGCACTATAGCTATAGTAAATAGAGCAGACTACATTGTTATTAGTACAAGTCCGATGGTGGAGATGGAATCACATGAACTTTTGCTTACCCCTATTATGGATGCTGAGATTAAAAGGGCTATGTTTGACATAGCAATGACAAAGCCTCGAGGTCGGATGGCTATACATCAGCATTTTTCAAAAACACTGGAATATTATTAGACCCGATGTCATGTTAGCAGTTAAGGAATTCTTCAATTTAGGTAGGATGCTCAAACAAATCAACCACACCATCATCTCCCTCATTCCAAAGAAAAAGGTAGATCTAAAAGTTTCAGACTTTAGACCAATTGCTTGCTTGAATGTGGTGTATAAGGTGATCACAAAAATCCTGTCTAAATGCGTGGCCTTGGTTGTGGGGAAACTTGTTGATTCAGCACAAGCAGCATTTGTACCAGGGATGAGTATGCCAGATAATGTCTTTCTTGCGCAGGAACTTGTTCGGGGATATTCTAGGAAGAGGATATCCCCATGGTGCATGCTTAACATAGATATAACAAAAGCCTATGATACGGTCTCTTGGGAATTTCTTGAAGACAAGATGAAACGTTTGCGTTTCCCTACTACATTTATCTAATGGGTTATGGATTGTGTAACAACGGCTTCTTAGTCGATCTCTATCAATGGCACATTATATGGGATGTTTAAGGGTAGGAGGGGATTACGGCAGGGCGATCCCATGTCACCTAACCTTTTCCTCCTTTGCCTTGAGCATTTTTCTCGATTGTTTAAAGTAAGGACAGCTAACTATCTTTTTCATTTCCATCTGAAATGTCAAAAGCTAGAAATTACACATTTTGCATTTGGGGATGATCTTATGCTCTTCTCTAGAGGTGATTATTAATCTATTCATATACTATTAGAGGCCTTGAGGGAATTGAAAGAAGTAGCAGGGCTGCGGGTCAACCCTATAAAATGTAAATGTGTATCTAGCTGGAGTCTTCGGAAGGGATAGAGAAGACATTTTGCAAATGGTTGAGTATCCAACAGGTGAATTTCCAGTTTGATATTTGGGAGTAACTTTGGCACCTTTAAAGCTATCGGTGGCCCAATACTCAGTTTTGCTTGAATCTGTTGAAGCCTTCATTAATGAATGGAATGGAAAGACTCTTTCTTATGCGGGTAGAATTGAATTGGTAAATTTTGTCATTCAAGTAGTACTCTCTTTTTGGCTCCAGGCTTTCCCCATCCCAGCAACGATCGTTGAGAGGATAAACTCCATTTGTAGACTATTTGTATGGGGTGGCAAATGTTTTAGAGTGGCATGGGATGTTATGTGTGTCCCCAAAGAAGAGGGTGGTTTAGGGTTGAAAAATTGTAAACTGTGGAATTCGACTCTTTTGTCTAAAGTGTTGTGGAATATTCATGCCAAAGCGAACTCGCTGTGGGTTAGATGGATCCATGAATTCTACTTAAAGGGATCCTGAGTGTGTGATTGGGAACCTCATTCATGAGACTCGCCCTTAATGAAGAAACTAGCCCAAATTCGAAACACCTTGGTAGGGAAACTGGGAAGCCGTAGGGAGGTAAAATAGAAGTTACATAAATTTTGCATTAATGGAGATCTTTCTGCACAAAAAATTTATGAGCTTTCTACAGGTTAAATATGCTAGAAGACCATGGATGTCTTTCACTTGGAAACAATATATACCTCTAAAATTCTCCTTCATAGCATGGCTTAGTTTCCACAATAGACTCCCAACAAAGGACAACTTGTCCTTCTTGGAGATTGATCGTACCTGTAGTTTGTGTAATGTTGAACTGGAATTTGTTGATCATCTTTTCTTTAAATGTACTTTTACATGTGAAATCTGGAGAGCAATTCGGGGCTGGCTGGGTTTGACCCGTTCTATGTCCATGTTACCTAGTGCCCTTAAGTGGATTTGGAAGGACTATACTGGAGTATGTTTAAGAAGCAAAGCAACACTATTGGCACTTATTTGTACTATGTATATGATTTGGAAGACTAGGAATGCTATCTAACTAAATTCTGCTTCTTTCACGAGCTTTGACGTAGTTTTTAACATTAAAACTGTTATGTATAAGATCTTGTATAGATTGTATCCCACTGCATTGATTACTTTTTGATTTTTTGAGCTTGATACTATATATGTATCTTTGTGGATTGGGTTATAGATATTGGTTGGGGTATGCCCCATAGACCGTGTACATTTTTGTCTTTTTGATTTAATATATTTACATTTTATCAAAAAAAAAGAAAGAGCTATCAGTAAGTGGGCAGGCGTGAGTTCTTTCACCTTAGGTGAAATTCATCCTAGGTATTGAACACTAATCGTTCAGCCTTCAATCTTTCTTGCAAATTTTAAGTTCAATCCTTATTCTCTAATGATTTTAGCTGTTATTCTGGTCGTTAGTACGAAGTTACAGTGGTCACGAATTTAGGGCGTAACTACGCAATTGTTTTTGGTGTGATTAGAGGGAGATTATTGTCTGGTGATTTTTGCCGAGGTTCGAATACACTTTACTCAGATTACAAATATTCTTGCATTTCTTGGTTTAATTCTTTGTTATCTAGTGAGGTAGCTTGTGTTTCTGGTTAAGCTCCTTTAGTTACGATTTAGGGCAAATTGCGAAGTTAGTCAGGATACGATTTTGGATCGATTATTGTCCGAATCTATTGGGGCTTTTATGGCATGGGGAAAAGGCGCAAGACACCACATAAAGGGAGGGACATAATTGCTGAATGTGTCTTGGGTTTGAAGGTGGTAGGTTTGCTATCGAGTGAGGCTATCGGGGAAGATGAACTATAGAGGTCTACGGTACATAGTCAACCAATAATGGGGTTAACGTCCAGATGGAGATAACAAAGCGGCTTCCAGCCGAATGACAGTACTAAGTAAGAAGGTGTGTAATGCGGCTACTGCTGGGGGTTTCTTGAACAAGGGGGTGGGATGCTGAGTACAGGTGGTGTTGATCAGTATGGAGGAGATGAGAACACATCATCCTCGGATGAGGAACATGCTGAATTGGAGGAGGATGGTAACGAATCCTTAGATTCAGATGAAAGCTCGAAGCAGGAAGAGAGTGCCCAGAAGGTGAATGATAAAATGCCTGAACTAGCACGCGACAAACATACAGCGACTACTACACCTTCTTCAGTAAATGTCCACAAGATAAATGACAAAATGCCTGAACCAGAGTGTGTTACTACACAAGAAGTGCCACTTAAACCTTCCTTTGCATGTTTATTTAGAAACAATAGGGACTTGAAACAGGGGATGCGGCTAGGATTTCTGGAAATGGATGAAGATGTGATCATGGAGGCCGAAGATGTGATTCATATTGAAGAGAAATGGGGCTTCTGTTTGGTTGGTTGCTTCACGGGAAGGTTACCTAGTAGGAAAACGCTAGAAGGGTTGATTTCACAATAGGACATCCGTGATGTAGAATTCTGCCACATGATAAAGGTTGGATTATATTCCAGTTTGATACAGAAGATGATAGAACCAGTGTTCTAGCAGGGGGCCGTATATGCTCTATGGTAAGGCTTTGTTGCTTAAGCGTTTTATCTCGGAGATTTGCATTCAACTATGAAGATTTCATGGATGTGCCAATTTGGCTGCAAGTTCCCAATGTACCATTGGAACTTTGGAATGAAAAAGGTCTGTCAAAACTAGCTTCTCGGGTGGGGAAGCCTATTTGCATGGATCGAATTACAAGTACAAAATCTAGAATTGGGTTTGCCAGAATTTTAGTGGAAGTGACTGTATCGAAGCCACTAGTTACTAGCTATGTTGTTAAGATGCCAGGAGGAAGCTGCTACACCCAATCGGTAATTTTTGAAACTTTTCCTAGTTATTACTTTTCGTGTAAGAAGTTTGGGCATAACCCTTTCAAATGCAAAGTTTTAGCCAAGAATAAGAAAAAACACAAGAAAGAGAGTAGGAATGAGGGAGGTGCCTTGAGTACACAGAATGAAGAGTATCAAACTACAGAAGACGACAACACTAGTAAAGGCTCTTTGGGGGTGGGGTTGAGTGTAATTTCTGAAGAGCAGGAAGAGCAGAATATGCATGTGCCTAACTAGGGAGAAGGGATAGGTTTGAGTGAAGATCCAAGGGCTCAGGAGGGGTTAAACAAATGGGTGGATAAGGCTGGAGATAAACCTCCCCAAACCAATTCAAAAGTTCAGGCAGGTGCTACACATGCTGAAAAGTTAGGAGAGCAACGCATCCTGCAGGCAGGGCATACTGCTGATCAGGTGACTAGGAAAGAGGAGGTTGCTAATAAGCTACAAAGGTAACTCAGCCTCGGACAAACCCCAAAAACCTTTAGAAGGTGAGTGGCAGAAGGTACAGGCCCAAAAAACAAAGGAGAGACTTCGGGGGCACAGTCCAATAAAACAGTAACTGAAGGGGCAACTATTCAGGAGCAGGTTAGTGCTTCAAGAGTTGATAAAGGTAAGGGGATTTTCTATTTTTGTCAAGAAACCAGGAGGTGAGAGGACCTCTATACATGCGGTATGAAGATGTTGTGTTGGAATGTCCGAGGCCTCAACAAGGCCTCGAGACAAAACAGTGTTATCAAGCTTATTAGACAACATGATTGTAAACTTACATGTCTCCTTGAATCCAAATTCTCTATTGATGGTTTGAGATTGATGATGAAAAATAGATTTACCAGTTGAGATTTCTGCCATAATTTTGACTATATTGCAGGAGGTAGAATGTGTGTAGTTTGGAATTCAGCTTTCTTTCACTGTCTTATGGTAGATATAGTGGAGTAATATATCCACTGCAGGGTTAAATGCTATGTCACTCAACATACCTTTATAGTGTCCTTTGTTTATGGGCTATACAGTGTAACTAAAACAAGAGAACTATGGCAACAATTGTTTAGGCTGGGTTCAGATTTAATATTACCGTGGATTATAATGGGGGACTTCAATTGTGTTTATGCTGCTAGGGAGAGAATTGGTTGTCAAACTCCCTCAGCTTATTTGCTCAAAGATTTGCTAGACTTCTGTATTTCACTTGGCCTAGAAGATGCTACTTTTAAGGGGGAGTTTTTCACCTGGCATAAGAATCATTTATAGGTAAAATTGGATCGAGTTCTAATTAATCCAGCTTGGGGCTCTTCAGGTTTTACTTGTTCAGCATAATTTCTGGATATGTTGCCCGATTTTGACCACTATCTGATAGTGGTGACTTGCAATCAAATGGAACCTAAAGGTAACAAACCTTTTAAATTCTTCAATATGTAGCTTAACCACCCACTCTTTCAGGACATTTTATCCAGATGCTGGGAGAAGCAAGTTGTTGGAACATATCAGTATATTATTTGCATGAAACTAAAGGCACTAAAGTTTCCCCTGAAGGCTCTCAATGTTGAAGCTTACTGTCACATTTCTGACAAGGCTAAAAAGGCAACAGAAACCTTCCAGCTTGTGTACAAGGCCTCTCTAAATAGGCCTGAAGATTCTGAGCTTAAACATGAAGTGAATATCAAGAGGAAACAAACTGAATTCTTGCTGGATGCAGCGAGGCAATTTTTCCAGCAAAAAGCTAAATTCAAACATCTTCTCGAGGCTGATAAAAGCACAAGGTATTTCCATGCTATAGCTCGGAAGAGGAGTATGCAGAATGCCATTCCTCATCTCATTAAGGAGGATGGCTTTTTGACGACTTCATTAGAAGAGGTGGCAGATTGTGTAATCAGTTTTTATAAAGGGCTGCTTGGTACTTCAACTTCTGTAAATAGTTTAGACTGTAATGTGGTTAGGAATGGTTCAGTTCTTGATGTAGAGACACATGAATTGTTGCTGGTTCCAATTATGGACAATGAGATCAAAAGGGAAATGTTTGACTTAGGCAATGACAAAACTCCGGGGCTGGATGGTTATTCATCTGCTTTCTTCAAGAATCACTGGGATGTGGTCGGGCCTGATGTTATTCTAGCAGTGAAGGAATTTTTCTCAACGAGTCGGTTCCTTAAACAACTAAATCACACTATTATCACTCTCATCTCGAAGAAGAAGGCAGCATCGAGAGTATCAGATTTCAGACCTATTGCCTATTTGAATGTTATGTACAAGGTGATCACAAAAATCTTAACGGATCGTATGGCTTCAGTTGTGGGAAAACTTGTCGATCCAGCACAAGCTGTATTTGTGCCAGAGAGGAGTATGCTAGATAACATCTTTGTTACGAAGGAGCTTGTTTAGGGCTGTACCAGAAAGCGCATCTCCCCTCGTTGCATGCTTAAAATTGATATTACTAAAACTTATGACACAGTTTCATGAGAATTCCTAGAAGAAATGCTGAAAGGGTTGGACTTCCTGAATACATTTGTCTGATGGATTATGGAATGTGTAATAAGTGCATCCTTCTCGATCTCAATCAATGGCTCACTACGTGGTATGTTCAAAGGTAGGTGGGGATTAAGACAAGGTGATCCCCTATCCCCAACTCTTTTTCTCCTTTGTCTGGAGTATCTTTCACGATTGTTAAAAGTGAGAACTACCAACTCCCACTTCAACTACCATCTGAAATGCCAAAAAATTGGTATCACACATTTTACATTTACGGATGATCTTATGTTATTCTTTAGAGGGGATTATGACTCTATTCTTATTCTAGTGGATGCTTTGACTGAATTGAAAGAAGTGGCAGGGCTGAGGGTTAATTCCTCTAAATCAAATGTGAATTTAGCTGGAGTATATAGACGGGAGAGAGAGGAAATCCTACAGATGATTGAGTATCCAACAGGTGATTTTCTAGTCCGATACTTAGGGGCCCTTGTGGCTCCTCTAAAGGTCTCGATTGCCTAATTCTCAACACTAATTGAATCCGTAGAAGCTTATATCACTGAATGGAATAGGAAATCCCTCTCCTATGCGGGTAGGATTGAATTGGTAAATTATGTCATTCAAGGAGTTCTTTCCTTTTGGCTCTAGTCATTTCCAATTCCAGCAACTATCATGGACAAAATAACCTCCATGTGTAGGTTGTTCCTATGGGTGGCAAACATTATAGGGTGGCATGGGACAATATTTGTGCACCCAAAGAGGAGGGAGGATTGGGTTTGAAAAATTGTAAACTATGGAATTTGGCTTTTTTATCTATGGTGTTGTGGAATATACATGCCAAAGTCGATTCGCTATGAGTGAGATGGATTCATGAAATTTAATTGAAGGGCTCCAGAGTTTGGGATTGGGAACCTCATAACTGAGACTCTCCTCTTATGAAGAAACTTGCACAAATCTGAAACATTGTGGTAGACAAATTGGGGGGGCGTAGGGAGGTGGAATGTGGGCTGCAAAAATTATGCATAAATGGTACTCTCTCCTCGCAAAATGTCTATGAGCTGATGTGGTTCAAACATCTTAAACGACCATGGATGTCTTTTATTTAGAAACAATATATTCCGCCAAAATTCTCCTTTATTACATGGCTTACTTTTTGGAACTGACTACCAACCAAGGATAACCTCACATTCTTTGAGCTTGACCCAACTTGTGCATTGTGTGGAGTGGAGCTGAAATTGATTAACCATTTATTTTTCAGATGTTCCTATGTAGGTAATGTTTGGTGTGCAGTTTGAGAGTGTCTGGGATTGAAAAGAGACATGACTTCCTTAACCAGTGCTGTCAAGTGGATTTGGAAGGACTACACTGGAGCACGTCTAAGAAGTAAAGTTCGTGTGTACCATATATACCTTGTGGAAGATAAGGAATGCTATCCTGTTAGACTCTACTTCTTTAATGAGCTTTGATGTAGTATATAAGATAAAATCTATTTTGTATAAAATTTTGTATAGGATTTATCCTTATGAACTAATTACATTTTGATGTTTTTGTCTTTAGCTAGATTGGATTGTACTGATGACATGGACGGTTTTGACTACTGCTTATGGTCGGGGTATGCCTCAATGACCGTGTACTTACATTATGATGTTTTTGACTTTAGGTGTTCTTGATTATATTGTGGACAGGGACGGTTTTGACTGCTTATAGTCGGGGTATGCCCCAATGACTGTGTACTTGCATTTTGATGGCTTTGACTTTAGATGTTCTTGATTGTATTGTTGACATAGACAGTTTTAAACCACCGCTTATGGTCAGGGTATGCCCCAAGGACCGTGTACATATTCTTTTTGGTTTAATATATTTACCTTTTAACTAAAAAAAAGAAAGAGCTATCAGTAAGAAAGAGCTATCAGTTAAAGAGCTGTCAGTGAGCATTTGTGAGCTCTCTTACCTTAGGAGATTTTGCCTTAGGCATCGTACACTAAATCCTTTGCTCTTCTGGTTTCTTTGTATACTCGGTTTGTATTTGTGGGTTTGTTAGACGATTAAGAATCACTGGAATAGACATTTGGTTCTTGGAAGAAGGTTACTGGAGTTGTGTTGTGTATTGAGGTATGGTCGACTGTGTACTGGGTTTGCAGGTTACGAGCTCGTCTTCTCAGGAGACTCCTTCCCCTACCCCTGTTGGCGTGGGTGACGAGGTACAAAGGGTAAAGGCACAAAGTAAATCAATGATAGGAGCTACTAACCATGCTACTAAGGACCTTCTGAAGGAAATGAAGGTGGGAGATGGAGACAGTAGGTCGGGTTTCAAACGGATGGAAACACAAGGTAAGACGGTGAGTAGCATAGTGGATAATGGCAATGACTCCATAGATTCAGCGATAATATCAGTAACCTTCTGTTGGAAACAATACTGAATTGGAGGATAATGGCAGCGACTCCACAGATTCAGAAGAAAGCTCTGAGCAAGAAGAGAGTGCACAGAAGGTTACTGATAAAATGCTTGAATGAGCTTATGCTGACAAACAAGAAGTGCATACAAAGCCTTCTTTTGCAAGCTTGTTTAGAAACAATAGAGAACTCAAACAGGGGATGCAACTTGAATACTTGGAGGTGGAGGAGGAGGTTATTGTGGAAGCAGAAGATGTGATACCTATAGAACAAGAATGGGGCTTCTGTTTAGTTGGGTGCTTTAGGAGTAAGTTTCCAGGCATGAAGGCACTAGAAGGATTAATGTCTAAATGGGCTGTCAAATGTAAAATCCTATCACATAAGCAAGGTTGGATTATTTTCTAGTTTGATTTGGAAGAAGATAGAACTAATGTGTTAACAGGGGGGCCGTATATGCTTTTTGGAAAAACGTTGCTGCTCAAAAGGTTGTCACAAGGATTCTCATTTGATTATAATGACTTTATGGAAGTTCCAATTTGGTTGTAATTCCCCAATGTTCCTTTAGAACTCTGGAATGATAGGGGATTATCAAAACTTGGTTCCAGGGTTGGGAAACCCATCTGCACGGATAGAGTAACTAGCACTAAAGGTCGAATTAGTTTGGCAAGGATATTGGTGGAAGTGAATGTGTCGAAGCAACCTGTTACTAGTTTTGAGGTCAAGATGCCTGGAGATGTGAGATATACACAATTGGTTATCTATGAATCATTCCCTAATTACTGCTATTCTTGCAAGAAATTTGGGCATAATCCTTTTGAGTGTAAGTCTAGGAATTGAAAGAAGCAACATAAGGAGGAGAACACCAAAGACACCGAAGGGGTTACAGCTAACAAGGGTACTGGATAACAGGGGCAGAATATTGATATGCCTCAACCTATACAAGAGGAGGGGGCAGAAATGAGTGAAATTCCTAGAATTCAGGAGGGACTAAACAAAGGGGTGAGTGTTGAAAAACCTGGTGGCAACCAATCACAAGCTGACAGCACTGGAGGAGGGATTTCAAAAATGTCGCAACCCCAGACAGATCCAAAAATAGTAGGCGAAAGGGATTGGTAGAAGGTACAGCCTAATAGAAATAGGAACAAAGGCAAGACTAAGGTAATGCAATCCAACAAAATAGGGGGTAGGGGTGGTAGTGTGACTGCCCAAATTCCTGGAGATGGTGGAGAGGGCACAACTAAAACAGAAGTAGTCAATAAGCTAGAAGGTAGCAAAACCTCCAAAAATGTTCAATGACAATTCTCTGTTGGAATGTCCGAGGTCTTAACAAAGCCTCAAGGCAAAACAATGTGGCCAGCCTTATAAGACTTTATAATTGTAATTTAGTTTGCCTTGTCGAAACTAAACTTTCACTTGATGATCTAGGTTTGTTGATAAAGAACAGATTCAAGGGATGGGAGGTCTCTCATAATTTTGAAGCTATAAGTTGAGGCAGAATCATTATCCTTTGGAATCCCACTTTTTCCACTGCCAAGTATTGGATGTGGGGGAACAGCATGTACTCAAGTTCAATGTCGAATAACACAGCATATCTTTTTGGCAACTTTTGTGTATGGGCTGTACAATGTAACCAAGTGAAGAGAATTGTGGCAGTATTTACTGGGGTTGGAGTCGGATGTCTTGATACTTTGGGTGATTTTAGGTGATTTTAATTATGTTTGTGCAGCACGGGAGAGGCTAGGCTGCAGGCCTCCTTTGGCATACATGCTCAAAGATCCTTTAGACTTTAGGTTAATGCTTGGGTTAGAAGATGTTCCAGTAAAAGGTGAATTTTTTACATGGCATAAAAAGAACTTATGGGCCAAACTCGATCGAGTTATGATTAACCAAGAGTGGGGAACTTCGGGGTATGTTTGTAAGGCTCATTTCTTATAGATGAAGGTAGACTTGGATCACTACCCCGTAGTAGTGGAATTCAACTAACTGGATACTAGAGGTAATAAACCTTTCAAGTTTTTCAATATGTGGCTTGATCATCCCAAGATGCAAGATATTGTAACTAGATGTTGGGAGACGGTGGTAATTGGAAGTGCTCAATATATTCTTTGCTCAAAGCTGAAGTTCCTTAAATATCCTCTAAAAACACTCAATACCGAAGCTTATGGCCATATTTCCATGAAGGCTCAGATGGCTAAAGAAAGCTTTACTTTGGCCTACAAAGCTTCTCTTAACAACCTGAAAGATATTGACCTAAAGAATGAAGTGATTTTGAAGAGGAAGATGGCTGAATTCTTACCTGATGCTGAGAGACATTTTTATCAACAAAAAGTGAAGTGTACCCATATCATGGAGGCTGATAAGTGCACCCGGTACTTCCATGCTTTAGTAAAGAAGAAAACCTTGAGGAATGCTATCTCACGTGTTATTAAGGAGGATGGAACACTAACCAATTCTTTGGCAAAAGTAGTAGAATGTTTTGTGACTTTCTTTAGAGAGCTATTTGGCACCTTCATCCCCTCAAATAGGGTGGAAGTTCATGTGATCAGAAATGGTGTTACCGTGGATGTGGAGTCTTATAACTCATTGATTGCCCCAATTATGGAGAATGAAATTAAGAGGGCGTTGTATGATATTAGAGATGACAAAGCTTCGGGACCGAATGGTTTTACTTCAGCATTCTTTAAAAGACAGTGGAGCACGGTTAGTTCAGATCTAGTGGCAGTCGTGAGGGAGTTTTTCATTAATGGTAGGTTGCTTAAACAATTGAACCACACCATCATTACTCTCATTCTAAAAACGAAGGAGGAACCAAGAGTTACTAATTTTAGACCAATAACTTGCACAAATGGTGTTTATAAGGTGATCACCAAAATCTTGATGGAGCACACGGTTTCAGTTATTAGAGGCATTATCGACCCCGCACAAGACGCCTTTGTTCCTGGTAGGAATATGTTGGATAACATATTTCTAACGCAGGAATTAGTAAGAGGTTATACTCGGAAGAGAATATCCCCACGGTGCATGATCAAACTGGACATCATCAAAGCTTATGATACGATTTCATGGATATTCCGTGAGGATATGTTATTTGGCTTGGGTTTCCCTACGCAGTTTGTTGGTTGGGTTATGGAGTGAGTGACCACAGCTTCCTTTTCTGTTTCATTAAATGGTACACTGCATGGTATGTTCAAAGACAAATGGGGATTGAGACAAGGTGACCCCATGTCACCTATTCTATTCCTCCTATGCTTGGAATATTTCTCGAGATTACTGAAGTTGCGTACTAGGAGCTCTCAATTTCACTTCCACCTGAAGTGCAGTAAAAACAGTATCTCCCATATTTCCTTCGCTAATGATTTAATGATATTTTCTTGAGGAGATCTAAGCTCGATTAAAATACTGGTGGATGTTTTAAGAGAGTTGTAAGCGGTCTCCGGGCTTAAGGTTAGTCCCACTAAATCCAATTTTAACTTAGCTGGAGTATACGGCAGGGATAGAGATGACATTATAGCAATGGTTGCATATCCTTTGGTGACTTTCCTGTTCGGTATTTGGGGATTCCATTGGCCCTGATGAAGGTGTCGATAGCTCAATTCTCTGTTTTGATTGAATCCGTTGAGAAGTATTTTAATGAATGGAATGGTAAGTCTTTAACTTATGCTGGCCGATTGGATTTGATAAAATTAGTAATTCAAGGGGTTCAATCCTTTTGGCTCCAAGCATTCCCCATTCTGGTATCCATCCTTGATAGGATAACCTTTATATACTGCTTATTCTTATGGGGTGGCAAACACTTTAGGGTGGCTTAGGAAGATATGTGTGCTCCAAGAAATGAGGGTGACATGGGTTTGATGAATTGTAAAGTATGGAATTCGGCATTGCTCGCCAAAGTGCTTTGGAACATTCATTCCAAAGCGGACTCATTATGGGTGTATTGGATACATGAAATATACTTATAGGGAGCGTCAATTTGGGAGTGGGAACCCTCAACCCGTGATTCACCATTACTGAAAAAACTAGCTATGATTCAAAATTCATTGGTGAATGAGATGGGAGGTCGACAGGAGGTGGTGAATGGGCTACAGGGGTTTTGTGTAAATAGAGTCCTATCCTCTAGGAAGGTTTATGAGCTATTACGGGTAAAGCATGACAAGAAGCCTTGGATGTCTTTTATTTGGAAGCAATATATCCCGCCTAAGTTCTCTTTTATTATATGGCTCAGCTTTCGGAACCGCCTACCAACCAAGGACAACCTTACATTCCTTGAGCTTGACCCGACTTACCCATTGTGTGGAATTGAACCAGAATCTATTAACCGTTTATTTTTCAGATGTTTCTTTTCAGGTAGCAGGTAATGTGTGGTGTGCAGTTCGAGAGTGGCTGGGATTGACAAGAGATATGTCCTCTCTATCAAGTGTTATCAAGTGGAGTCAGCGAGACTACACTGGAGCATGTCTAAGAAACAAAGCCGCCTGATTGGCATTCGTGTGTACCATACATACCTTGTGGAAGACAAGGAATGTTATCCAGTTAGATTCTACTTCTTTGGCGAGCTTTGATGTAGTATATAAGATAAAGTCTATATTGTAAAAAATTTTGTATAGGATTTATCCAAGTGAATTGATTACCTTTTGATGTTTTGATTGTATTTTTGTCATGGACAGTTTTTGACTACTGCTTATGGTCGAGGTATGCCCCAAGGACCGTGTACATATACTTTTTGGTTTAATATATTTGCCTTTAAACTAAAAAAAGAAAGAGCTATTAGTTTCGGTGGATTACCTTATAGAGGAGTTTCCTGTTCGATATTTAGGTATACCTCTGGCCCCTCTAAAAGTTTCGATGGCTCAGTTTTACCATTGATTGAGTCCATTGAGGCTTATATAAATTCTTGGAATGCGAAAACTCTATCATATGCTGGCAGACTTGAGTTGATTAGATCAGTGGTCCAAGGTGTGCAGTCCTTCTGGCTTCAGGCGTTCCGCATTCCAGTGTCTATTCTTGAGAGGATAACCTCTATTTACTGGCCTTTTTTGTAGGGTGGTAAGCATTTTAGGGTGGCTTGGGATGATATTTGTGTACCAAAAGATGAGGATGGACTTGGATTAAAGAATTGCAGGATTTGGAATTTGGCCTTACTCTCTAAAGTACTTTGGAACATTCATTCCAAAGTTGATACATTGTGGGTGCGTTGGATCCATGAGGTGTACTTAGGGGGACTTCAGTTTGGGAGTGGAAACCTCTAAATCGAGATTCACCATTGATGAAGTGATTAGCTTCGATTCAGGTTACTCTGGTGGAAAGGTTGGGTGGCCATACGGAGGTGGTAAGTGGCCTACAGAAATTGTGTATATATGGAGGCCTTTCTTTTGGGAAGGTGCATGATCTGCTTCGGGTCAAACATGCTAGAAGACCCTGGATGCCCTTTATCTGGAAGAACTATATACCCCCTAAATTCTCCTTCATTACTTGGCTTGGTCTTCATAATAGATTGCCAACAAAGGATAACTTGATGTTCCTTGACATTGATCGTACTTGTAGCTTGTGTGGTGTTGTGCAGGAGATTGTTGATCACTTGTTTTTTAGATGTTCTTTCTCAGGTGGTGTTTAGAATACTGTTCGAGATTGGTTGGGCTTGGCACGGGCTATGTCTACTCTGCATAGTGTTATCAAGTGGATTATGAGAGATTACACTGGAGTCTGCCTAAGAAATAAAGCCGCATGGTTGGCATTTTATTGTACCATCTACACACTGTGGAAGACAAGGAATGATGTTCAACTAGCCTCAGCTTCCTTTACGTGCTTTGATGTAGTGTATAAGATTAAGTGTTTGATTTATAAGATCTTGTATAAGATTTATCTTGATGAGTTGATTACTTTTTGATGGGTTTGAGTGTCTGGATGATATTGATGCGCTTGATTACAGGTCTTGGTCGGGGTATGCCCTAATAACTGTGTACCTTTTTTGATGGTTTTGGATGTCTCGATGATATTGATGCCTTTGATTACAGATCTTGGTCAGAGCATGCCACATTGACCTTGTACATAAACTTTTTGGGCTAATATATTTTACCATTCATCCAAAAAAAAAAGAGTTATCAATAATAATGTCATGAAACTGTGCAGGACGTGAGATACCTCTCCCTAGGTGAAAACTTCTTCTTTCCCCTAGGCGTCGCACGCAACACGTTGTTCTGGATTTTCGGATTCCTTGGTTATTTCTTGGTTACTCCTTGAGCTGGGATTGATTTTACCTGTTAGTGTTAGTGGTGTGAAGATTACTGAGGAAAACCTAAGGTAGGCATAAAATGGGTGGTTATACAAGGTAAGAGCTTGGGCATTGTGGCTGGTGCGGGGTCTCATGCTCGGGCTGTGAGCAATGTTGTTGAGGAAAGGATTGAAGGTGAATCGGACCAGAATAGTAGGGATAAGGAATCCTCATCTTTCGATGATGAGGATGAAAAAACCTTTGTACTGGAGGATGATGGCACTGATTCTATGGATTCAGTGGAATGCACGGAGAATGAAGATAGTGCCCTTAAGGCATTTAATAAATTGACTGATCCTAAAAAAGTTGTTGATCGGCCAGTCAGGAATGAACCCCAAACAAAACCATCATTTGTAAGCTTATTCAGAAATAACAGGGAATTGAAACAAGGATTACAATTGGAGTTTTTGCAGGTGGATGACGAGTTCACTATGAAGGAAGAGGATGTAGTGCATATAGAAAAAGAATGGGGTTTCTATCTTGTGGGTTACTTTACAAGACGATTTCCAGGATTGAAAGCACTTGAAGGATTGACTAGTAGATGGAGTGTCAAATGTAATATCTTACCATATGATCAAGGTTGGTTAATTTTTCAATTTGACACAGAAGAAGACCGAACCAGTGTACTAGCAAGAGGTCCATATATGCTATTTGGGAAAACTTTATTACTCAAATGGTTGCCCCATGGCTTTTCTTTTAATTATAAGGAATTCATGGGGGTACCTATTTGGGTGCAATTCCCAAATGTTCCATTGGAGTTATGGAATGATAGGGGGCTGTCGAAATTGGGATCGC
>JANQAP020037854.1:0-25426 GCA_026874005.2 Erythroxylum coriaceum | reverse complement strand
GAAGTTGTCCAATAAACTATCGGGAACCTATGCGAGATCTCTCTTCACACAATTACCGATTTGATTAATTTCTCATTGTTATTAAATCACCTAACTCTTATTATCTCAATTTAATTATTTTTCATTCGATTCACCATCTCAGTCTATTACCAAATTATGTAATCACAAAAATCAATCACAATAAATCCAATAAACATAAAACAATCAGATTTTATTAAATCAAAGATAAAAACAGCGAGTATAGAATATCTCAATATTCACAAATCCTATCATCAAACTGCTATTCCTAATTCTATACAATAATAAAAATGGAAAATAACAGGAAATAAAATATGGGACGTAGCGATGTCAAAAAACTCCAAATTCGGGAAGTACGTCGACGTCGATTTCTTCTCCACTTCTCTCTTCCTTCTCTTTCTTAGCCTTTCAACAATCCTCTCTAGGGTTTTCTCTCAAAAGTGGCTGATGCAAAAGCTCCCATTTTCTTTTGTCTTATTCTTTATGTATCTTTTGTGTTATGGGTAGGCCTAGGGATTTTCTAGGGTCTGAAAGGTCCAAAAACTCCCTTAAAACTTGACGTTTTTTAGTGTTTACGAGTCTGCCTGATGCAGGCCAGGATTGAGCCTTCTGTCACAATCGTGACAAGTGGGACACGATTGTGGGTCATGTCTTAGGCTTCTGTCACGATTGAGGGATATAGGCTATGATCGTGGGCTGACTCTAGTGCTTCTGTCACGATTGTGGCATATTGTGCCACGATCGTGGGCCGTTTTTCGGCCTAAACGTAAAACCCTACTCCCATAGGGCATGTTCCCGAACACACTGACGGTATTTGAGAATACACTCTATAAGGGTGGTGTACTAAGATAGTCAGTCAATCATAACCATTAAAAATTTTTCACGCAACACACGCATTTTAGAAAAACTCATAATCGTATTGACCCATTTTATTTAAAACATCACCAATTACAATTGTGATTACAAACTCACATTTGATCAAACATTAAACACATTTTCGAAATTTCAATAATCTTTTGGGCCCATTACAAATAAAAAATGTATTTGATTATAACTGTTATTATAAGCATAATTCATTAATACAATAAATGAAGCTTGCAGAATACAATATTTAATACTAAATTTACATAAAATATATGCAAACGCCATCTGATTTCGACCTCTATCTCTTACTCAAATGTAGTGGTTAGACTCCAGTTAGTTTAACTGGGTGTCTCCTTTGAGCCTGAAAAAATGTTGCAAATTTTGGGGTGAGTTTTGTGAACTCAATGAGTGGACCATCCTTGATGGCTCACTTAATTCACATAACACATCAATTCATATAATCAAAAAATCGCATCACTTTATCAATTCAACGTGTTGAATCACATACACTTCATATTCACTTAATTTATATTTCACATTCAGAAATCATTCAAACTATTTATTTCAACCATTTAAATCACACATATCAAATGCATATGCAATGCTCATAAGACTCACTTTCAACTGTTATTATTGTGACCGAGTGCCTATAACTATCTCGTATCCATAGTGGATATCGGGCTCATTAATAACTATCCTTTATCCATTGGAAATACATGACTCATTTTACATAGCGAGCCAAAGGCTCTTACCACATTATGAGCTTTAAACTCTTTTTCACTTTCTGAACTTTAAGCTCGGTTGCTACTTTGGTCACAATAGCTTTTATGTTGTCATGCATTCATGTAATGAAATGCATCACATGTATTCAGTTAACCAATTGTGCTCAATTTTACACTTTCATATTCACGTTCACATTCTCATTCACATTTATTATCAGAACTTGGTTTGACATTCAACATTTAAGTTGAGGATCACTTATTCAGTCAAATTTACATACAATGAGCACTTCCAATGTATTATTCATACATCAAACGCCTCGGACATTTAATATCTGGAATTCACACATTCACATTCACACAAATAACAATGCAATACAGAAATTTAAACAGAACAATCAATTTAAGTAAGACCATCGAGGTCGACTCACAGTACGCTCCATATTAGCATTACCTTCCATGATTTGAAAACATCTGGATGTTGACGTTCTATCTTGTATATCGACATTATGCAATATTGCACACACATTATTAATTGCACAATTACATAAATATTCAATTATACACATATGCATATGTGTAATGTATAATGCATGCTCACATTGACTATTCCGGGTATGTTTCCTTAATCACGTCTCTTGATCATTCAAACCTTATCATTTGTATGTGTCTAACTTATTCTTAGGTTTACACCTCAAGAACCTTTGGTTATTGTAATATCATAAATCAATTACTAGTCACTTCTTTTCTAGCATTATATGCTCTCATAATACCCATTTCTCATTCACCTTTACTTAATACATATTACTCAACTCCTTTGAATCACAACTATAATCATATGAACATCTTCATTCCCATTATACTCATGCCTTTGGTACTTTGATATCAACAACTCATTCACTAAGTTATAACCTTAATTATCACTTCATACATATCACATATTTAGTCACTTAATCCAAGCATCATTCTAGGTTCAAGTCAAGCTCCATTCAAGCCTAAATTAAGTCCAAATGCATCATAGTTAAGTACCTTATCCATAATTGGTTCAACTATTGCACAATCGAAACATTAACATGAAAAAGCACTGGCCATGATTGTGACAGAAACTAATATCTCATTTTTCCTGCAATTTTCCAGTTTTTCTCAGGACAGATTTTCAGGTCAGTTTTGTATAACCATTATGACCTAGAAAATGAGGTATTTAGGCAACACATTCTTCTAAGAAAATGTTCCTATCTGTCTTAAGTTTCTAATAACATCAAGGTCTTAC
Organism: Erythroxylum coriaceum; assembly: GCA_026874005.2. NCBI lineage: Eukaryota > Viridiplantae > Streptophyta > Magnoliopsida > Malpighiales > Erythroxylaceae > Erythroxylum > Erythroxylum coriaceum. The sequence continues at coordinate 22,555 of JANQAP020037854.1, read as the reverse complement.
AGTTTGGTTCAATATTCTGAAAGTTATATCCAAAATATTACAGACTATTCTCATATCATGACAGCACATAGTTCTCAACTTCAAACCAAATTTCAAGACCCTTAAAGATAGAATTAAAATTCAGTTTCTTCATCAAAATTGTAGCCATATATCGCTAGTTTAATATTAATTAAAAACCATACCATTTAGATATATATAGATCAACATATGTCCAAAATACAGATGCATGTTTAGTGAAAACACTCCATCTAACATATTCCAGCACACATTTAACTTCATTTTCAACTTTACTTTGTCTCAAAACTATCATCCTACTTCTTCTCACTTTAAGACAATACACTAGCCTTTTTTTGGCTTTAAACTCATTCTAGTTCATCTTCATAACAGCTACCAATAATCCACGTGATCACACCTAAAAAAGAACATGAACATATATCATTCCTTTATAAATTTCTGCATTCATTCTACAACATTTAAAATGGTCATTCTAGCTAAAAATCATCTCCCTAACAATTTATGAATTATCACTCACAATATTCACAAAAACAAGACATCTATAAGCTCTTTTTTCTCATCTACACTTCAACATGTTTTCATCCCCATTTTATGATTTTTCAACATCTAACTATCATCATACATGTTTCACTCAACAATTCAAGAAGAATAACATGCTACTTACTTGTTTAACCTTCAAGATCTTCAAACCACACTCAAACCTAGCTTTCCATCTTCATATGATCATCACCACTTAAAGAGGAATGAGCTAGGTTTTTGGTAACAAAGAGGAAGAAGACAACAAGAAGCTTGAAGAAACAAAGGAAAGGAGTTGAGGAAAATCAAAGATCATGAGGGTTGTAAGAAGAGAGTGTCGTGAGAAGGAAAGGAAGATGAAGAAAATGAAGATGATGAATACGAGAGAAACTAAGAGAGTGTCATCAGAAGGAGAGGAAGATGAAGAAAATGAAGAAGATGAATATGAGAGAAACTAACGAAGGGAGGAGCAAATAGCAAGTGAAAGATCAAAATGAGAGTTGGTCTTTCACTTAATAAAAATCGTGGGTTAAGACAAGTGGTACTTTCTCATGGTCCTCTTTTGGTATTTTAAAATAGCTAGTCCATTTGTCTCCCAATTCTAATCCAATTGACTCCCAATTTTAAATGACATGTGTCATTAAATCCCAATATCATATATCAATTATTTCTTTTGTCACTCGTCACTTATTTCTACTACCATTTATCAATTGTTCTGCCACTTGACATTTTTCCTAGTCCACAAATACAAAAAATTCCAGAAAATTCTCAAATATCACCGAAAATTCTAAATCACTAATTATACATGCCAACTAAATTTTTAAGACACACAATCCATAATTCACATTATAATCACATTTAAACAATCATTTATACCTGGAAATGTCAAATGAGTGCATGAACAAATTATTGTACTGTGTGCAATGATCAAATTCACATGCATGAATGCTACTTTATGCATGAACATGAAATGCATTCTTCTACTCTCCCATTACTATTTCTCATTTACAGAAATCTAGGGTTCTAATCCTTAGAATAGAGACGGTATGTTACATTGAGTGTCTACGAAACTTCTGTTGACCCTGAAATACTAACAACCACATCAGGATACCTCAAAAACATAATAATTAAGCTCAAAGACTTGTACTAACCCATAAAACATTTAAACACAATTAATTAACAAACTAACATAATTCTAACCTAAACATATACTAAACAATTAAGTTAACAATTAAATGCATATCAAACTAAGCCCTAAAACATGATGCAATTCACACTTATCAGTAATGGGTGCTCTAGTTTTTGATTTTTAACTTTATTTTCTCTAACAGAAAATTGAGATCAATATAAGATGACCTTTTAGTCATAATAGGCACAAAAAATAGTTGATTAATGGTTTAGATAAGTCAATTCCTATTTATTGGAACAGGCATGACGAATTTGTCATTGCATTTGATATTACTACAAATTGACTCTCTCTTTGTTGATAGTAAGTCTTAATAAGGTTTGGAATATATTAATCACAATCATCAATAAACTTATAGAGTTAGAATATGTTTTTGAGAATAAGATTAGATCATCTGCGAATAAAAGATTAGTAATTTTAAACCCCTTACATTTAGAATGGAACTTGAATTGTTAATCCTCGCTAATAATTCCTTTGATTAGTCTCACCAATACTTCATTAGCTAAACTGAACATAAAAGTACACAATGGGTCTCCTTGCTTGATTCCTCTACTACCTTTAATCAACTTTAAAGGTTCACCATTGATGAAGATACCATAAGATGGAGTAGTAATGCACTGAGTGATTAATGTGTGCTTAATTATTTACATATTCACTTCTTAACACTTAGTGGTTATTGTTATGAAATGCTTAAGATACTTATTTTAGTTTATATTTGGTACATGGTATAAGTTTAAAGCATAAGAGCTAAAATGGGGTAAAAGCACATTCCTTGAGCCATCATTTTGATGTTCAGACTTAGTTAACCTTGTGGAATAAGAAGGAGATGAATTAAGGTGAAGATTGGACAAGAAATCACAAGAAGAACAATAATTTAACAATATTTGGGAACATCCAACCGTTCACTTTCACAAATTGGGCATTTTAATTGGTTTGCATGTTTAATGCACAGTCATGTACTTAAACATGCATTTGCCTAGAAACCTAGTTTTTACTATAAATCGACATTGTGGATGACAAATGAAGGGGGAATGATCTTAGAGGCTCGGGAAAGGGCAAAAAACTTACTTTCTTAAGATTTATGTTGGGTTAGGGTTCTCTGTTTCGATTTAGAGGTGAAATCGATGTCGAGGAGCCCGTCCAAGCATATCATCTTTATGTATCATTGTTCTTTCCCTATTTAAGGATTGTTTACATTATTTTATGTTTATAAAATTGGGTATTACGTAAGAATGATCTGATGCTCTATTAAATTATTTTTATGTAAACCCATTACTATAATCTTAAATACGATATGTAATCATTATGTTTGGATTTATTTATGACAACTAATGACATTGAATCATTAGAGATAATGTAACATCGGAGAAACAACCCGAACTTGTGTGGTTATTACTTAGATTTGTCTGTTTCCCTTACTCGTAATGCAGTTGTTCAATTAGATCTAGTGATCTTGTCCTAGGATGCTCGATAGTTAGGTTTAATTAAAAATCTATTTTTTATTAAACATAATTTAAGGGAAAATCAGGGTTAATAGAGTGTGTTGTTAACCTACAATCAATAGTTCTAAAAGAGGTGTGAAAACAATAATGCAATGACTTTCATTAACTACCAAATGTGCTAAGTTATGGACATTAGCTTGACCGTGCATCCTTGGAAGTGTGTTCAATTGTTCGAAAGGAAGGAAATTACTTCCTTTTCCTTGGAGATCACTCCTTAGAAATATGGTTTGCAATGATGCCTATTGACCTTAAAGGTCTCCTTGTTTGAGTTCTCCAATTCAAAGGCTCCATGAGAAAACACTTAGGTGACCGTAAAAGGTCCATTCCATCATGATTTAAGTTTTTCTAGAAATAGTCTTAGCCTCGAATTGTATAGTGAAACCTTATCCCTAACCTTGAATTCCTTTTGCTTCAAATGAGAATCATGCCACTTCTTCACCTTTTTTTATGAAGTTTGGCATTGTCATATGCAATGTGGCAAAACTCATCAAGTTCATTAAGTTTTAAGAGATGCTTTTTGCCCGACTGCTTCTAATAAAAATTAAGAACTTTCATTGCCTAGAATGCATGATGCTTTAATTCTATGGGCAAATGACATGCCTTACCATAAACAAGTCTAAAGGGGATAGTTCTGATTGAAGTTTTGAATGCGGTTTGATAAGCCCTTAGGACATCATCCAGCTTCAATGCCTAGTCCTTTCTCAAACTATAATATCATTTTTTCTAAAATGCACTTGAGCTCTCTGTTTACAAACTCGACTTGTCCACTGGTCTGTGGGTGGTAAGGGTGGCGACTCGATGATAGACATCGTATCCTTTTAGGAGAGCATTAAAAGATCTATTGCAGAAAAGTGCTCCTCCATCACTTATTATATTTTTTGACAGTCTGAATCAATTAAATAACTTTTTGATGAACTTCTGGACAACTTTCCCATCATTAGTTGGAGATGCCATGGTTTCGGACCAACAAGATATATAATCCACCCACACTAGAATGTATGTGTTCCCCATGGAGGATGGGAAAGGCCCTATACATCAAAAACTTCAACTTCCAAAATATTGGATAAGGGCATCTCTTCTCTTTTGGAGATATTGCCTACTCGTTGACAATGATCGCCCTATGATATATGCTTAATTAATTATGAATTTATTCCATAAAACTTAGTAATTATTGCTATGAGAATGCTTAGGATACTTGCTTTAGTTTATATTTGATTTTAGGCACAATTCAAAATTGAAAGAGCTAGAGTGAGTCGAAAGCACTATATTTGAGCCATTTTTTAAAGATACACACTCACTTGTCTTCACGGAGAAAAAACAAGAAGCATTAAAGCAATAGAAGAAAATAAAATACATAAAATGAAGGGCATGAAGGGTGTTGAACCAACTTACAGCCATGCATGATTTATTATGGCCATGAGATGACAAAAGGTGTCATGGTCGTGACACATTTGTCACACCCATGACTTATTTTGTATAGGTGATAGTTGTGATTTTCATTGTATTTTAGGGCTTAATTTGTTAAGTATTTAATGTTAATTTGAGTGTTAGCATGTATTTAGGTTTCAATTGTGTTAATTTATGTGTTTAATTGTTTTTATGGGTTAGTATAAGTGTTTGAGCTTAAATGTTATATTTTTAAGGTACCTTGATGAGTTTGTTAGTGTTTTAGGGTAAACGGCAAAGAACGGAGAAGTTTCGAAGAGTTTCGGGCCAAAAACATAGCCCACGATTGTGGCACAACAGGCCACGATCGTGACAGAAAGAGGCAAGCTAAAGGGACCCTGGATACGATCTTGCATTTTGGGCCACGATTGTGATAGAAAGCTATGTGCCATGCCACAATCGTGCACTTTGGGTTACGATCATGATAGAAAGGTTTAGGCACTGTGCCGGCCATGATCGTGGCCTGCATTGGGCTGATACAGAAACTCGAGTTTTGCGTGATTTTTAAGATCATTTCGACCCTAGATCAAACCTAGGGCTTCTAAGATATAAAAGGAACATTACAAGACAGAAAGAGCAGTGGTTGACAGAGCCTTTCACTTCAGCAAATTCAGAACCCTAAAGAGCTATTGAGTGATTTGAGGAAGGAGACGAAGGAAGACAGACACAGAGACAAAGCTTGATGCGAAGTACTTCCCAGAACAAGTGGTTTCCCCCAGTCGCTGCCTCCACGAGTCCGTTCTGACAATATTTTTTATTTTTATTTCAATTTTATTGATGTATGAAATTGGGATATTTATTGAGAATAGTGTTGTTGAATGTTGATTTTTGTCTAAACTCACCTTCGGGATTTTGATTCTTGAGATTTATGAAATTTGATTCATTGTGTTTTGATTGAGTTATTTTATGATTCAATATCTATTCTTAATAATTTGGCAACAAACTGAAAGGGTGAGTCGAGTGAATGTCATCAATTTGGGCTAACAAGAGTTAGGTAAATTGTCAGATAAGAATTAAATCAAACCGGTGAAATTGTGTAATGAGAGATTGAGCATAGGTTCCCGATAGGTTAATAGACAATTTTACAACTAATTTAGGTTTTGGGTCAATTGTGAACCGAGAGATCACAATTTTATAATTTAAATTAGGGATTATTAATTAGGGTTTAAATATTATAAATCAAGAGAGAGTAATCCACCCTAGAACTGTCTAGACCCGGTAACTCAATAATTGCATAATTGATTAGGTTTTCATTAATTTCGGATTAAAACCTCCTTTCTCTCAATTGGTAGTTTCTAGGTTGATTTTGGATTGGGTTGTGTGATTTGTATTTTGTTTATCTTTCTGAAATTTAATTCTCATAATTGATTATTTGATTGATTAATTTTCTGCATTTATTGTTTATTTTAGATTGTTGCGATTTAGTTCGACCTTAAATTTTAGGATTAGATTACCCCTCCTTGTGATATCGACACCTTAAGTACTATGCGAATGACTCGTGCGCTTGCGGTATTATCAAGGTTAAAATAGTAAAAATTAGCATATGTGAACTTGTGATCAATTTTTTGGCGCTGTTTCTGGGGAGGCAGTAGTTTAGTTCTATAGTTTAAGGCATTAGATTATTTTTAATTTTTAATTTCGTTTCTTTTGTTTCATTTTGGAATTAGTGCTCTTGCATGAACACAAAAGTCATAAGAGGTTCGAGTCGTGCAACGGAGACGTTAGATTTAGATGTCACACAATTAGAATGAACCCTTAGGAAAGCTCGACAAGAAGAAGAAGAAGAGATAAGAAAATCATCAATGGTCGAGGAGTTTCAAAGAAACATGGATTAGGAAGCGAACCAAAGATTGCAACAGAGGACTTTGATGGACGTTTTGGGGCCAGGGTTTAACCCCTCAAACCAAGGAGTGGCTAGGCCACCGGTTCAAGCGGCCTCATTCGAGATTAAGCCAGCCCTCCTCAATATGCTTCAACAGAATGTACACTTTTATGGATTAGAAAATGAGGATCTTAACACTCACATCGTGAACTTCCTTGAGATTTGTGATACTTTTCGGTATCATCAAATGTCGGAGGATGTGGTTAGAATTAGGTTGTTTCACTTTACATTTAGAGATAGAGTGAAGGCTTGGTCTTATTCACTAAGCCCAGCTAACATCAGATTATAAAGGAAATCACGAATTTTCAGCAAGGTGATGGGGAGTCAATCTATAAAGTGTGGGAAAGATATAAGGATCTATAAAAGAAGTGCCCACATCATAACCTACCCAAGGAATTCAATAAGGATCTGTAAAGGAAGTGCCCACATCACAACCTACCTAAGGAATTCCTTTTGTAGACCTTCTACAATAGAGTGAACCCATCAACAAGAGGCACAATTGATGTAGTGTCAGGAGGATCCTTGATGCAAAACATAGTTGATGAAGAGGAGGAGCTAATTGAGTAAATGGCAAGCAGCAGTTGCTTATGGAAAAATGAATGAGGAAGGCAACTTGCTACTTTTAGAGAGAAAAAGGGAATTGTAGCAGTTGATCAAATGATAAAGATGCAAGCAAAGATCGACAACTTGATGCAACAACTAAACAGTATGAAGGCATCATCCTCAGCTCAAGTAAAGGCTGCACAGTTGAAGTGTGAGCTTTGTGGACAGTTAGACTATGACACCGTGGACTATTACTTAATAAAAGAAGACAATCAAGAGTAAGTGAACTACATGGGGGCACAATATGGACGAGGAGGGGGTAACAATCCCTACTCTAACACTTAGAACCCCGGTTGGAAGAATCACCCAAACTTCTCCTAGTTGAACAACACTGGTGGACAGTTCAGGACTCAGGAACAATCGGGCTTCCAGCAAGATAAAGCAAGCTCGATGGAATCAAAATTGGACAGAATTTTGGATAAGCTTGGAACTTTAGATAATGCACAAAAGAATTTGGAAGAAAAATTTGAGCAAGTCACTAAGAACCATGCTTCCTCTATTTATAATTTAGAAGCCCAAGTAAATCAATTATTTAATGCATTTTCTATGCAGAATTTTAGGAAATACACCTAGCACTTCAGGAATTAAATCAAGGGAGCAACTAAAAGCTATTACCCTTCGAAGTGGGAAGGAACTTGAGCCACCCACCAAAGCAGTGAAGGAGCCCGTCCAGCCAGTGGAGAAAAATCAAGAAAAGGAGAAAGAAATGGACATGAGCGAATACCCTTCTTATGTTGCACCTCCATCATATCAACCCAAGGTTCCTTTTCCTTAACGACTACAAAAGAATAAGTTAAATGAATAATTTACAAAGTTCATTAAGAAGTTAAGGATGCTACATATTAATCTCTCCTTTGTTGAAGCATTAGAACATATGCCTAAATACGTAAAATTTTTAAAGGATATATTATCAAAGAAATGTACTTAAGAAGATAATCAGACGGTAGCTCTAACTGGCACTTACAGCTTAATAGTCACCGGTCAAATGCCTTTGAAATTAAAAGATCCAGGAAGTTTCACAATACCTTGTGTGGTTGGTGAATTTGAATTTACAAAGTGTTTGTGTGATTTGGGAGCTAGCATCAATCTTATGCCATTGTCAATATTCAGGAAGTTGGGGCTAGGAGAGGTCAAGCCAACATCAATGTTAATTTAATTGGCTGACCAATCCATTAAAAGGTCGTTTGGAATAGTGGAAGACATTCTAATGCAAGTGGATAAGTTCATCATTCCAGTGGATTTTGTGGTTTTGGATTTTGAAGAAGATAAGAATTGCCCACTGATCTTAGGTCGACCATTTATGAACATAGGAAAGTCGTAATTGACATTCACAAAGGGAAATATACACTTCGAATAGGTGAAGATCAGGTCGAATTCAATATGAATAAGGCTTTAAAGAATCCAATAATGAGCAGTGCATGCATGAAGTTGGAAATTGTGGATCAAAATTCGCAAGAACAAGTTGAAAGTTGTATAGCAAAAGTGCAGTCATTGGAAACAGAGGTTGACGTTGAATATCAGAACAGAACCCTAAATCTAAAGGAAATGATGAGATGGAGGAGGCAGATGTTCAAGTGCAGCAAGATAAATTAGTTCGGACTGAAGCACCCATACCACTATCTTCAGAGAAACCTCCGACATTAGAGTTTAAGCCTCTGCCTGCACACCTTTGGTATACCTTTCTTGGTGAAGATCAAACGCTACCAATAATAATTTCCAACAAATTGAATGAAAAACAAGAAAGTAAGGTGGTGGAAGTTATTAAGAAGCGAATGAAGGCCATCGGATGGTAGATTGTTGACATTTGAAGAATAAGCCCGAATGTTTGCATGCACCGAATAAACTTAGAGGAAGGATTTAGAACGGTGAGGGAGCGTCAACGAAGACTAAATCCTAATATGAAGGAGGTGGTCAAGAAAGATATCATAAAAATCTTAGATGCAGGGATAATTATCCCATCTCTGATAGTGAATCGGTTAGTCCAGTACAATGCGTACCTAAAAAGGGAGGAATGACGGTGATAAAGAGTAATAGTGGAGAAGTAGTTTCAACAAGAAAAATCACAGGATGGAGAGTATGTATAGATTATCACAAACTCAACTCAGTGACTAAGAAAGATCACTTCCTCTCCCATTTATAGACCAGATGATAGAAAGGGTAGCAAGCCATTCATACTATTGCTTCTTAGATGGATACTCAAGCTATAATCAAATTTTCATCTACCCTGATGATTAGGAGAAAACCACATTCACTTGTCCCTATGGCACCTTCATGTACAGACGGATGCCCTTCGAACTTTGCAACGTTCCAGCCACATTTCAAAGATGCATGATATCGATCTTTGCTGACATGATAGAAGACATAATGGAGGTGTTCATGGATGATTTTTCAGTTGTTAGAGATTCTTTTGACATGTGTTTAACTAATTTGGATAGAGTGCTTCAAAGATGTGAAGAATCACATTTGGTGTTGAATTGGGAGAAATGTCACTTTATGGTACAAGAAACGATAGTGCTAGGGCAAAAAATCGCACATCAAGGATTCGAAGTTGACAAAGCAAAGACAAAGGTAATAGAGAAACTCCCACTACTAGGCAATGTAAAAGGTATGTGAGGATTGTTAGGCCAAGTAGGATTCTACCATCGATTCATTAAAGATTTTTCACAAATTGCAAGACTTTTGACAAACCTTTTAGTGAAGGAAGTGCCCTTTGTGTTTAATGATAATTGTATGTCTGCGTTCAACATTTTAAAGGAGGCATTAATATCAGCACCAATTTTATCACCACCAAACTTGACACTTCCGTTTGAAGTTATATGTGATGCAAGCGACCAGGCCATAGGTTACGTTTTGGGCCAAATGAAAGATAAGAAGCTGCATGCGATCTACTATGCCAGTAAGACTTTTGCAGGACCACAATTGAATTATACCACCACAGAGAAGGAACTACTCGCAGTAATGTACGCATGTGATAAGTTTTGACAATATCTTTTAGGTTCAAAGATAATTGTATTCACTGACCATGTGGCACTAAAATACCTTTTAATCAAGAAAGATGCTAAATCTAGGCTCATTTGATAGGTGTTACTTTTTCGTCCCACAACTTGTTGTCGTCCATATGGTTTTCGACGGGATGATTGTTTAATGTGTGGCATGATTGGGTAGAAATTGGGAATAATTTAGAGGTTGAAAAAATCTAGAGAGATGTAAGAGTATTTGAAATCTTAAATTCTAGAGAGAGAAAATGAAAATAAAAGTGAAAGTGAAAGTGAAGTTAGAACTAAATATATAGATGGTAAAAAGGGTAAAATGGTAAGTTTTTTAAAAAAAATTTCACGCCCTTCCCTTTTTCTGCATAGTCGCACGATCATGGCTAGTAGCGTACCATCACTTCTAAGTTGTTCCTTTTTGTTCTTTCTCCAATCTTCTCACTTTCACTACTTGATTCTTTTGTGGCCCTTCTTCATCTCTCCTTTCATGCGTGCATGATCATCCACATAGTTCCAAATTCCTACTCCTTTTTTGATTTATTCAAAAACAAAACTAATCCTAACTACAAAATTTCAAAAATTCTAACAAAGTAATCAAAGAACTACTTTTCTATGGTTGCCTCCTATGTAGCGCTTCTTTTAACGTTAGTAGCTCGATGCTCCGTTAAGCTCATAGTGGTTGGAATGAATGGTTCGATGGTAACATCTTTATTAATCTCAAAGTTTGAACCCGAGCTACCATACTACATTCCCCACTTTCCTTGCAATTTTCCTTTCCTCACCTTCTCCTTTGTGAGTGCTTCTTCCTAAAAGCATTACCAGGATCTTCTATGTCCTCCCATTCACCTTGAGGTTCGGGTTCTTTGAGATCCACTGGAAGGGAAGGAGATCCGTACTCTCTTGTAGTTACCTTGAATGTCAATTTCTCCTCCCCTATTCACATAGTTAATTCGCCCCCATCAACATCAATAATTGAGCGCACAGTGGCCAAGAACGGGTGGCCAAGAATTATCGGGGTGTCCCCATCTTCGTTGATATCCAAAATATAGAAATCCATGGGAAAGATAAATTTACCCACCTTTATCGGCACATTTTGTATAATTCCCATTGGTCTATGTGATATTCTGTCAACCATCTTAACCAAAAACTTGGTGGGCACTGACTCTCTTAACCCCAATTTTAGACTAAAGGTGTAGGGCATCATATTTATATTTGCGCCTAAATCTGTATATGCCCTGTCTATGATAATCCTGTTGATACTACAGGGGATGAAAAAGTCCCCCGGGTCCTCTTTCTTCTTAGCTATGTTGGGGTCATCTTCCACTGGTTGCTTCTTAACCTTCTTTTTGTCTGACTCCTGTAAATTGAGCTTTTTCTGTACTAGTCCAGTCACTTCCTCAATCTTATTTTGCTCAATCTCCCGTAATTTTTTCGCTTCCCTGTTTGCATATAACTCCCACTGTTATACAATAGGGACTGGAAATACACGTTGAGTTGTATTGAGAGGTTCAATCAGGGGCTCAGTCGAAAGGTCTTCTTTAACCATTTGACCTTCTTCTTTATCTTCTATCTTTCCCAGTTCCTCATCCTGGGTCTGACTTATAACCATGATATGTTCCTTTGGATTTGACTTGGTGTTGTTCGGAAGAGTTCTAGCATTCTAAGTCGATATGGCCTCCATTAATTGGCCCACTTGGACTTCTAAATTGTGTATAGAGGAGGCATGATTCTTTGTTACTTGCTCGAGTTTGCTCTCGAGTCTCCTATGTGCTTCTTCCATACCTCTAATCTTATCCAAAATTCTATCCAACTTTAACTCCATCGAGCTTGCTTTATCTTGTTGAAAGCTCGATTGCCTCTAAGGCCTGAACTGTCCTCTATTGTTGTTGTTTGACCAGGAAAGGTTAGGGTGATTCTTCCACCCAGGTTTGTAAGTGTTAGAGTAGGGATTATTTACCCCTTCTCGTCTAAACTGCACTCCCATATAGTTTACTTACTCCTAGTTATCCTCTCTTATCAAGTAGCAATCCACAGTATCATGGTCTGTCTAACCATAGAGTTCACACTTCAGTTGTATAACTTTAACTTGAGTTGAGGACGACGCCTTCATATTGCTTAGTTTTCACGTGAAATTGTCGATCTTTGCTTGCATCTTCATCATCTGATCGATCGTGATGATTCCCTTTTGCTCTCAAAAAGTCGTAGGCTACCTTCCTCTCTCTCTCGTCCATAAGCAACTATTGCTCGCCATCTCCTCAATTAGCTCCTCTACTTCATCGACAGTTTTCTGTATTAAGGATCCTCCTAATGTTGCATCTATGGTGCCTCTCGTCAGTGGGTTCACTCTATTGTAGAAGGTTTACAAAACGAATTCGTTGGGTAAGTTGTGGTGTGGGCATTTCCTTTGCAGATCCTTGTATCTCTCTCACACTTTATAAATTGATTACTCGTCACCTTGTTGGAAATTAGTTATTTCCTTTATTATCTTCGTTGTCTTTGTCAGTGGGAAGTATTTGTCTAAAAAGGCACGCACGAGCTACTCCCATGTCATGATGTTGGCGGGGCTTAGTGAATGATACCAAGCCTTTACTCTATCTCTAAGTGTGAAAGGGAACAACCTAATTCTAACAGCGTCCTTCGACATCTCGTGATACTGGAAAGTATCACAAATCTCGAGGAAGCTGACTATGTGCGTGTTCGAGTCCTTATTCGCCAATCTGTAAAATTGCACGTTCTGTTGAAGCATATTAAGGAGGGCTGGCTTAATTTCGAACAAGACTGCTTGAACAGGCAATCTAGCCACTCCTTGGTTTGCTAGATTAAACCCTAGCCTCATAAAGTCCATAAGGGTCCGTTGTTATCGTCTAGGATTCACTTCTTGATCTATGTTCCTCTAAAATCCTTCGACCATTATTGACTTTTCTATCTCTTCTTCTTCCTCTCGTTGAGCTTTCCTAAGGGTTCGTTCTAATCGTGTGATATCTAGATCTATTGTCAGAGCATGCTTCCTATAATGAATGAAAGAACTAAAACAAAAATTAAAAACTACTATAATGCCTTAAACTATGAGACTAAATTGCCTTCCCCGGTAATGGCGCCAAAAAATTGTTCGCAAGTTTGTACACGCTAAGTTTTAATATTTATTAACCTTGGTAAATTTTGCAAGCACACGGGTCATTCGTGTAGTACCTAAGGTATCGATCCCACGAGGAGGGCTAAACTAGTCCTAAAATCTAAGGTCATACTAAACTACAATAATTCAAAAGAAATAAACTAATGTAGGAAATAAATCAATTAAACAATCAATTATGAATATTAAAATGTAGAGAAATCAACAAAATAGCAAAATCACATAACCCAATTCGAAAATCAACCTAGAAACTATCAAGTAAGAGAAAGGGGATTTTAATTAGAAACTAATAAAAATCTAACCAATTATGCAATTATCGAATTAATGGGTCTAGATGGTCCTAGGTAGATTACTCTCTCTTAAGTTATAATCCTTAACCCTAACTAATGATCCCTAAATTAAATTATGGAATTGTGATATCTCAACTCACAATTTACCCATAACCTAAAATAGTTCTAAAATTGTCTATTAACTTACTGGGAACCTATGCTCGATCTCTCGTTACACGATTCTATCGCCTTAATTCAATTCTTATCTATCAATCTACCTAACTCTCGTGATGTGATGGCTCTCTTGCACGACTCTCTAGGCTCCTGCATCTATCTCATAATGTTGTATTTATACTTTGGGTGCTCTAGGTCAAAGTCGGGGTCGAAACGGTCTAAAAAATCTTACGAAATTTGAGTTTTTACTTCAGCCTGACGTGGGCCATGATCGTGGCAGGTAGGCAGTGCCTAAACCTTTCTTTCACGATCGTGGCCTACTGTGCACGATTGTGGCTTGAATGGAAACTCTCTGTCACAACCGTGCCCCTATGTGCACGATCATGGCCTGGCTACTCTGGCTCGTCCTTGTCTGTCACGATCGTGCCCTACTGTGCCAAGATCTTGGGCTATGTCTTTAGACCGAAACTTCTTGAATCTTCTCCGTTCTTCACTGTTTATCCTGAAACACTAACAAACCCATCAAGGTACCTCAAAAATATAACAATTAAGCTCAAATACTCATACTAACCTATAAAAACACTTGAACACATAAAATAACACAATTAACACATAAGCACACACTCCATACTTAATTTCATGTTAAATACATAGCAAATTAAACCCTAAAATACAATGCAATTGACAACTATCAAAAAGCTAACTAAACACTCTCTTTAGGATCAACCTAGACTCACCACTGCTATAGTTGTAGGTCTAGTTATTTTGCGTAGCGTTACGACACGCAACGTTACTTTTGGCACAGTTGTCAGGGAATGGGATGCTTTAGTTTTTGTTTTTGATTTTAATTGGTGTTTTGTACATACTTGTTTGTAATTAGTTTCCTTTCAATTATTTCTTGATCTTTTCACTTTTTATTTAGTGTTTGTATGTCAAAAAAATATTTATGGACAGAAGTAATTTTTTTATAACTTATATTCCCAATCTTATGACCATGTTTGAAGCGATCATATTAAATTTAGTTATGGATAGGATAACAAGCAAAGTTACTTCCTTAATAGTATGCAGGACACACAACAATTTCTGTATATACCAGAAGCTTCTTATTACGACTCAGGTCCATCTCTGGAAAAATTGATTAATGTTGTTGCTGTTAATACTCTATAATTCTAGTAGGATGAAAGCAAATTTGGTTTGGCTTCTGAAATTTAGAGAGCGAAAAAAACTTGATTAATATTATGAATGCTAATAATTTGCAATTTCAACAGAGTATATAGTAACAGCTTCAATAGTTTCAGCAGGAGACAAAAGCGAGCGTATAAAACTTTGCAAGCCAATTGGGTTAAATGATATAGTATTATAAAGCAAAGAGGCGTAATTATCTCAACCTAAGGTATACCCAGGGGCATTAGTGTAGATGCCTTATAGGGTGAAGAGGAGCTTGAGAACCTTGAGAATACTAGTCAAAGAATTGCTTGTGTCAATAAAGTGGAGAAGGAGCTCGAAATAGAAAAGTATACATCTTTTAGCTCGAAGGTAAATATTGAATTCCTAATTATTGCTAAGATTGACTCTTTACCTTTACCTAGCAGGTTAGAGAAGTTGAACAAAGAAGAAAAAGCTGAAGAGACAATTTAAATCTTTCTAGAGTGCATGGATTTAGTAGAGATTGGAAGTTTGAAGATAAGGAAGACAATGTACGTGGATGATTATCAACTAAAGTGCTATCCTGAACAATCTCATGTGAAGATAACTGAAACTGTGATACCTGAAGACCATAATTTTGTCACGTGAGGAAAATATGGAGTCGCCCAGTGACACTAAACAAAAATGTTTCTTGGGAGGCAACCTAAGGGAAGTTAATTTCTTTTCTTTAAATTTTTTACATTTATTTCCTTTATGCATGTGTTTTTTAGTTTATTTGTTTTTACTTGTTTTAAGTTTTCAACAAAATCAGAGAAAAAAACAAAAAATTTATCTTTTTCTATTATTTATAGGATTACATAGTCATGATTAAAGAATGAATTGACTAGAGAAATCCATGGTAACTTTAGCATATGCTTTTGCTCTTGTGATTGGTCAATGTGCATTATCTTTAGAAGAGTAGTGACTAGTGGTAGACAAAACTAGTGAGATTTTAAACCTTTATAGACTAATACATCTATATCAGTCTCATTGTCTTTTATGTATGTGTGACCTTCATGACATATAGATCCTGACTTTGCCTTGAATTTCTATTTGAGACCAAATTCTTGTCACATGCATGAACATGAAAGTGATTAGGCATGCTTTGTTTTTCCAAACTACATTAGCCAAATAGCCTACCCATTTTATGATTTGTCCTTTTGAGCTTTAATAGCCTTTTTTGTGTACTAACCACATTACATGCTTTTGAACTTAACCAAATGTCCAACCTAAAATATAAAACTAGTGGAGCATTTGTGATTGTTGAGTTTGTAGATGTACAAAATTCTAAGTGTGGGGGTTATACATATGTGTGAGATGGTTATAATTGTTAGGATGTCAATTTATGTCTTATCATTGAAATTCCAATGTTGATGTAGTTTCTTTTAATGTTTATATAAAAAAAGAAAAGAAAAAGCAAAAGAAAAAAGAAAAAAGAAAAAAGAAAAGAAAATAAATAAAATAAAATAAAATAAAATAAAAATAAAAATAAAAATAAAAATAAAAATAAAAATAAAAAGGAAAAAGAAAAAGAATATATATGTAAAAAAATATATCTGTGTATATATGTTTAAATAAATGTATCAAGGAGGGAGTGCATATGTGTCGAAAAGTTGTCTATGATTAGTCTTTCCTCCTAAAGTTATATTGAATGGGTTATTTGAGTATGTTAGATACAAGGTAGATGTTGCTTTCAATAGTCACTTCCTATGTTTACAAAGTCTTGTTTATGATCAACTTTTGTGAGTCATTTGTGCTTCTTATGGTTTGTGGTGAGAGAGCTTGAATTTGAGCTAGGAAATATGGTTTTTGCATTCATCATAGTTGATGTACACAATTATGATTGAATGTTGGTTTTTGCACTTAATGGTATATTGAGTATTACTTTTATGGCTTTCATGCTACTTTACCCAAATACATCTCATCTTACCCTTACCCACATTACAACCTTGAAAAGTCCTTTGATTAATGATTATGCATGTGAACCTTAGTGGTGGAGAAATGAAATGATTTGCAAAGTTGTGGAATGTCTTGATCATGAAGGTTATTGAGTGTACCCGTGAATATATCTCAGTTAAACACATTTTGTCTAAGCCTACCATTAGATTGCTCAGTTTCTGAAAGTGATGAATGCTAATTAATCATAAGTAGAAGCGTTGAATGTTAAATTTTTACTATGATTTTTGAAGGTTATTAATCTTTTCTTATGATTCTGTATTCTTGGAACATATGGAAAATAAGTAAATGTTTTTAGGGATATGATCTTAATATTGATGTTTTGCTTGAGGATAGTCAAAAGTTAAGTGTGGAGGAAATTGATATGTGCTTAGTTGATTATGAATTTATTCCATAATACTTAGTGATTATTACTGTAAGAATGCTTAGGAAATTCACTTTAGTTCATATTTGATTTTAGGCATAATTTGGAAGCAAAAGAGCTAAAGTGAGTTGAAAGCACTATATTTGAGTCATTTCTGAATATAAACACTCACTTGTCTTTATGGATAAAGAACAAGAATGATTAAAGCAAGAGAAGACAAGAAAATACATAAAATGAAGGGCATGAAGGGTGTTGAGCTAGATAACGGCCATGCATGATTTGTCATGGTCGTGAGACACATCTCATGGCCATGACAAAAGGTGTCATGGGCCTATGAATCATTTTGCATAGGTGTGATATGGGCATGAGGCTCACGACCGTGAGCCTTAACTAAGGTAGCTCACGTGCATGACACCATCATGCATGCTTGTGAGAAATGTCATGTTGTCCCAAAAACCCTACTTTTTAGTACAAAATCATCATTTTTGTGATAGTAAAGACATGAAAAATTTTGATGTTTTCATCTGGAAAAAAAAGGAGCTCTCAGGAGACAAAAGAGAGGGCAATGAAGCTCTCACATATGGAGAGACCCATGGAGGGGTAGGCAACTTGATGCTGGTTTGGAGGTGACAACAACATCGACGACCTGATTAAACATTTCTTCTTTATGTTTGTTGTTTCTTTATCTTAGGGATTGATTGTGTTATCCTATGTTTAATGTTTAGGTGTTATGTAAGAATGATTAAATGCTCTATTTGAATATTTTTATGTAAGAACTTATTACTAGAATTTCAATATAATCCGTAACTATTATATTGAGATTCGTTTGTGGAGACTAATGATTTTTAATTATTAGGGATAACATAATCTAGGTTAAATGACATGAGCTTATGTGATTTTTGCCTTGATTAATTTGTTTTCCTAATTGGTAATATGGTTGTCCATTTATATGTAACGAGTTTGTTCTAGGTTAAGTTGAGGTGTAATTAAGTTGAGGTCCTATAAGGGTCTTACTTGCATAGTGTATTGTATGCAACCTTTTCTGTGGTGGTGTAATTAAGTTGAGGTCCCGTAAGGGTCTTGCTTACATGGTATATTGCATACAACCTTTTGTGTCTCTTTTGAACCAATACACAACATATAGCCTAGTTGCTCACATCGTACATAACCTCAAATGGGTGTCCAATCAGGTGGTGTTAAGATTGGGGTTGATGTTAGTGCGTCCTTTAATTGATTAAATGAGGATAAACATTTTTCATCAAAGAGGAAGGGCATGTCATTGACTAATAAGTTTGTCAAAGGTCTTGTAATTTGTAAGAAATCCCTAATAAAGTGACGGTAGAACCCAGCAAGGCCTAAGAATCCGCTCACACCCTTGATGTTGATTGGAGGTGGGAGTTTCTTTATAATTTCAGTTTTTGCTACTTCAAATCTTTGGTGCAAAATTTTGTGTCTGAGCACTATCCCCTCTTGCACCATAAAGTGACACTTCTTCCAATTTAGTACTAAATATGATTCTTCACATCTTTAGATTACCCTTTCAAAATTGATTAGACACATTTCAAAAGAATCACTAAAAACTGAAAAATCATCTATGAAAACTTCCATTATTTCCTCGATCATATATGCAAAGATAGACATTATACATCTTTGAAATGTGCCTGGGGCATTGCATAATCTGAAAGACATTCGTCTATACACAAAGGTACTATAAGGACATGTGAACTTAGTATTTTCTTTATCCTCAGTTAGATGAATATCTTATTATACCCTGAGTAACTATCCAAGAAGTAGTGGAAGGAATAACTAGCCATTCTTTCTATCATTTGATCTATGAATGGGAGAGGGAAATGGTCCTTTTTAGTCACCTTGTTGAGTTTGCGATAATCTATGCACACTCTCTGTCCTGTGACTATTCTTGTTGAAATTAATTCTTCTCTTTCACTCTTTATTGCAGTCATTCCACCGTTTTTTGTTACACACTGTACTGGGATGACCCTTTATTATTGAATATGGGATATATTATCTCCACATCTAAAAGTTTTTCTACTTCTTTCTTAACCACTTCTTTCACGCGAGGGTTCAACCTACGTTGATGTTCCCTCACCGCTCTACATCCTTCTTAGAGGTTTATTCGATGCATATCTGGGCTTATACCTCGAATATTGGATATTTTCCATCCTATGGCTTTCATTCGCTTTCTAACAATAGCTACCACCTTACTTTCTTGTTTCCCATCCAGTTGGTTAAAAATGATGATGGGTAAAGTTTAACCTTCACCTAAGAAAGTATATCTGAGATGTGGAGGGTGGTATGGGTGCTTCGGTTCAGACTAATATGTCTTGATAAGTTTGAACACTCGATTTCTCCACCTCATCCTCTCCTTCAAACTTAACCCTGTTTGCCTTCTCAGCTTCATTATTTGTTTTCACTTCTATTGATTTTACTTCTATAACGCAACTCTCTGCTTATTCTTGTATACATTCATTTATAATGTCAATTTTCATACATGCGTTGCTTTCATTCAGATTCTTTAAAGCCTTGTTCATATTAAATTCCACTGATCTTCATCAATCTGAAGTGTCAGTTTTCCTTCAAGAACATAGATTAATGCTTTTCCTATGTTCATAAAAGGTTGCCTTAGAATTAATGGACATGTCTGATCCTCTTCAAAATCAAGAACCATAAAGTCCACAGGAATATTGAACTTGTCCATTTGCATCAGAACGTCATCCACCACTCCAAACGGTCTTTTAATAGATTAATCAACCAACTAAATTAGCATTAAAGTTGGCTTGACCTTACTGAGCCCTAATTTCTTGAATATAAAAATTAACATAAGATTGATACTTACTCTTAAATCGCAGAGGCACTTTGTGAATTCAAATTCACTAACCACATAGGGTATTGTGAAACTTCCTGGATCTTTAAGTTTGGATGGCATCTAGCTGGTGACTATGGACCTACAGTTGCCAATCAAAGCTAACATTTGGTTCTCCTCCTAAGTATGCTTCTTCGATAATATGTCCTTAAAAAACTTAGCATATTTGGGCATGTATTCTAAAGCCTTGACGAATGAAAGATTTATCTACAACGTCTTTAATTTCTCTACAAATCTCACAAATTGTGCATCCACTTTATTTTTTTGCAATCACTAAGGATATGGAGCCTTGGGTGGATAAGCGGAGGGGCAACATAAGGAGGGTATTCACTCATGTCCATATCTTTCTCTTTTTATTGGTCTTTCTTAATAAGAGGAGGGTTTGTAGCTCTTGTCTTTGTGGGTTGTTCAAGTTCCTTCCCACTTCGAAGTGTGATAACTTTTAATTGCTCCCTCGATTTTGTTTCGGAAGTGTTTGGGAGATTCCCCACATTTAGTACAAACAAATCACTTGCTAATTTTCTCATTTGAACCTCCAAATTATGAAGATGCATGATTCTTTATTACTTGCTCAAATCTACCTTCCAAATTCTTTTAAGCATCATCTAGGCTTCCAAGCTTATCCAAAATCTTATCCAACTTAGAGTTCGTCGAATTTGGTTTCCTTTGTTGAAAACTAGGTTGCCCTTGAGGTCGGAATTGACTTTTTGCATTGTCTGACCAAGAGTGGCGGAAACTCCTTAGACTAAAAGAATTAAGCTAATCCTATGAACTCTTTGGTAACGATGCAAAAAACTTATTAAGCAAGTTTTACTTCTAATAAAACCCCAATATCCGCAAGTATACAGATTGTAAATTTGTAGTATTAAAGGTGTTGATCCCACGGAGTTGGTGAACTAATCTAATTCTAATTTATCTAAGGCTTAAAATGAATATTAGAAAGAAAATAAAACTAAATAGAAAATTAAATTCATGAATATAGATTGATTGAAAATTAAATTGTAAAATTAACACATAAGGAATCAAATTGAGCACCACTAATGAATAACAAAAAATCATACAAGGAAGATTAGTCAATTATGAGAAGGGGGATTTGTCCTATCATTAAATGCTAACATGATTACTTTTGAGTTAATAAGGCATCGGTCCTAGACTTTAGAAGGGTGGATTACTCTCTTTTTAGTTATAACCATTAAACTATAAATCATAACCCCTAATTGAATTATGGAATTTGAAATCTCTCAACTAATAAAAAAACCCACACATCCAATTAGATCTTAAGCCTTTTAACAGACTACCGGGTCCTCACACGAGATCTCTCTTCGTATAAATTACTAATTTGATTATTTGCCTGATCTATTAGATTATTTAACTCTCATTACCTAATCTAGTCATTTTGCTATTGGTTCACTCTCTCGATTTGTTACCAAAACATAAAAACACAATAAATAATCACAATACCCAATGTATTAACATAAAAAGAAATCACATTAACATTGATTCAAGAACAAATCCCTAAAGGAGTTTAGAATATCATCATCAAGCCCAAATCCATCACTTTCAAATCCATCTCATACAATTAAAAGAAACAATAATAAAGATGAAATGAAATGTCACTTGGAAGGGTCAGAATGGATCAGGAAGATAACAGTACTGCAGCTCTTCTTTTGCTTCTTCCTTTCTCCTCCTTCTCTCTTCTTCTTCCTCTCCCTTGGATCTTTCTCAAAGAGGCAAAAGATGGAGCTCCTTTTTAGGTCTTTTTTCTTTTCTATTTATATCTTTTCCATTTAGGGCAAACATTTGGGTTTACCTAGGCACAAAAGTCCGAAATATCCTTTGGAAAGTTATATTTTAGAAGTCGGTTTGTGTTTGTTGTCATGCAGGCCATAATTGTGAACTATAGTGCTATAATCATGGCACTTAATTTTGCTCTCTGTAATAATCGTGGCAGACCCACCAAGCTTTTATCACGATCATGGCCTAAGGGCCTTGCTCCAGGCTTCCTCTGAAATCTCTCCTTCTTCAATATTTGATCTAAAACACTAACAAACACATGAAAGCAACTCAAATATATAAAATTTAAGCTTAAAAGCATGCACTAACCCATAAAACACTCAAAACATAAATATCTAACTAAATAACACAATCTTAACCTAAACATGCATTAATCATTCAATTTAACAACTAAAAACATACTAAACTACCAACTAAAATATTATGCAACCTACAACTATCTCACAAATCGCGAAGAAAAGTTTCCCAAAGTTTCGAGGATCCATCACCATCTGATACGAGAATTAGTATTTGATCAGGTGTGTGGTTGAGTCTTTGTATTACTCCCTTAGAAACCGAATCAAAAAATTTAATTCCAAGGATTGCAATATAGAGTGCAACCCCGGGTCGTCTCACTTAATCGAAACCTAGAGCAAATGATCTAAGCTAGCCTAATTGTCATG
>JANQAP020037555.1:0-10000 GCA_026874005.2 Erythroxylum coriaceum | reverse complement strand
AAGTTTAATTGAAATTAGAATTTAATTTCAATTAAATTACTAAAACATCCAAAGCTTATTATAAATAGGCTTAAGCTTTATGGAACTAGTACTTTATGCTTAACTCTCTCTGTAAGAGTTAAAGAGTTCTCTCAACCTATTCTGTGGATACTATTAGAGACTGGATATTTGTACGGCTATAGTGGTTAAGACACATCGGTTTTTGAAATAGTTCGAGGGATACAATAAGATTATTATCAACCTTCATAATAAGGTACTGATTAAGTTTCCGTTTTATTATGATTTGTGTTAATCATTTTATAGAATTAAAAAGATCTTAGTTTTTGGTAAACAAAAAATTGCGAAAAAAGTTTCGTAACTATTCCGCTACTATCGGGATAGGATCTCAACCCAGTTTCCTAACACAGGTATCCCAGCTACGTACTCAATTAGCAACCTTATATTAGTTTGATTATATTTAGAATGTGGCTTTTTGAAACTTGTAATTTCTAACTTTACTCTTATTTTTCATGTGTTGTTGAACCATTATTCACCAAAAAATTAATGTCTGAGGGGAATGAGGTCAATGTAGAAGACATTTGCAATACCGTACTTAGTACATACTTTGGTTATATCAAAGGTCTTGGCTTTAGCCCTAAGCCAAATGTTTCAACCTCATTAATATCCACATACATTTAACATCTTCCTGAGGAAAACAAGATGCTTAAGGTTGAATTACAATGTATTCGAAAAAAGTTAACTAAGTATGATTAGTACCTCATAAAAATACTTGGCTGAGATTATAATAGCAGTGAAGATTAAAGTGAATGGTATTAATTACATCTCTTATAATTTTTTCTTTTAAATGTTGTTTGTATTATAATTTAAATTTAATACTTTTTCTCGAATTATCGATTTGAAGAAGATGCAACGACTGTGTGATTTTTATTATAATTTGTAAACTGGTCTTTGTATTTATTATTTTATATTTAAGCATTGTTGAAGTTGTAATTAAAATCTTGTATACATAGAAATTTAATGATATATTTTATATACAATGCTTTAAATTATCAGTAACTTTTGTATATTGTTTGTATAATAAATTAACAATAAAAATATTTTGAAACATTAGAAATGTAACAAATAATTTATTCTAAAATGATATAACATTTCTTTAAAACATATACAAAAAATTTGACCACATTTTACAAAACGTAGCCAAATATTTTTAGTAACCTTTTCAGAAACATAGCTAAAAACTTATGGCCTCATTTTCGTAAATATAGCTAAAAACTTTTGGCTAAGATTCCAGAAAAGTAGCTAAAAAATTCGACTACGTTTAAGGAAACGTTGCTATAAACATTTGACTACGTTTCTGGAAACGTAGCTAAAAATAGAAACGTAGTCAAATGTTTTTAGCAACATTTCTATAAATGTATGCGTGTCTAGAAACATAGCAAATAGTTTTTAGCTATAAAAAAAATAGCATAACCAAACATATTGAAGATGATTCCCTATAGCGTCTATTAAGGAAAGTGAACAAGACAAGAATAAGATTTAAATTCAACAACAAATCTGGAAGTGATTTGCAGCAATCATCTAGCCGAGTATCATGGCCTGCAATTAATGTAGTTGTTTTATTTTTAGTAAGGCAAATATGTAACCGATGTACATGATATTTCCTTAGCTGTACAAATTCCTTAGATAGGTTTGTAAATGTCTATATAAAGGTTTATGAAATAGAGCAATTTACTGGGTTGATATTTTCATTGTGAGCTTCAGAATATTTACTCTTTTATATAGTATCAGAGCAACTCTCCAACTAAATTTGATCCTAATGTCTTCAGCCTACCTCTGAAATTCCCCTTGTTGTGTTTAACATTACAGCCCAGATCAATGAGAAACTAACACCTTCCTCTTTTCCCCAATAGAGAGCTCAGTTTGAGACTCTCTTAATTGGCTATGATCTAATGGACTACGTTACTGGTGAATCATGTTGCCCTCCTTTCGATGGCACCCCACCATCTATAGCCAAGAAACACCACTGGGTTAGGCAAGATAAATTAATTTTTAGTGCCATTCTTGCCTCTACTTCCCCAATCATTACCCCTCTTATTGCCACAACAAAACCTCCTATGATGCCTGGAAAAAATTATCCAACATGTATGCAAGTAAATCGCGTACAAGGGCCATGCAACTCAAGGAAGAACTCACCTTGATTCAGCATGGAAATTGCCCAATTCAAAAGTATCTTTATGCCGTTAAAGGCCTGGCTGATGAGATTGCACTCATCGACCACCCAATCTCCGACAACGACATCACTCTCTACATTCTCAACTAGTTAGGGCCCGAATTTCGTGAGATTGCTGCCCCTATTCGGGCAAGAGAAAAATCCCTTGCCTTTAAGGAGCTTCATGAGCTCCTTGTAGGGCATGAAAATTACCTACGCAGGATGGAGGCTACTACCCAGTAGCTCATGGCTGCTGCAAATTTCACAAGCCGACGATCTAGCTTTCATGCATCTTAGCAACAGAAAACTTCTCATAAGGGAAATGGGTCTCTCTGTTCACAAGGCCAGAATCGGTCTTCCAGTGCAAATGGCCCATCTCGTGACCCACGTCGTCCCAACAATCAGGGCCGGTTCAACTCTAATCAGAGACGCTATGAGCCTAAATGCTAGTACTGTGATCAAATGGGTCATACGACTAAAGCCTGCCCTCAATTAAATTCTTCTGAAATGACTGTTAATTGTGCAGGAACTTCTGATGGTCAAGAAAATAAATGGTTAATTGACTCTGCAACCTCTCACAATATCACGGGAGATATAAAAAATTTATCAATTCACTCTAAGTATGATGGCACTAATGAAGTCCTTTTTGGTGATGGTACAGGTTTGACGGTTACACATATTGGTTCTTTAACATTACCCACACCCAAAAAAATTTTTCATTTACATGATACTTTATGTGTTCCCAATATTCACAAAAATCTCATTTCAGTTCATCATTTCACCAAGAAAAATGATGTTTTTCTTGAATTTCACCTTTTTTTCCTTATGAAGGCACGATCCACGGGGGCGATACTCCTAAGAGGTACGTGTGAGAATGGCGTCTACATTTTTCCTAACTCAATGGTGGCTCCTTCTACTCCCAAAATGGTTACTTATGTGCATGAACAAACTTCAATTGACGAGTGGAACAAACGTCTTAGACACCCATCGATTAAAGTTGTTCAAAA
The DNA here is from genome assembly GCA_026874005.2 of Erythroxylum coriaceum. Taxonomy (NCBI): domain Eukaryota; kingdom Viridiplantae; phylum Streptophyta; class Magnoliopsida; order Malpighiales; family Erythroxylaceae; genus Erythroxylum; species Erythroxylum coriaceum. Next base: position 6,784 of record JANQAP020037555.1, on the reverse strand, counting down.
TCTTGTTAATCTTTTTTCCCTTCTTCTCACAACAAATAAATTACCATTGTCATGTACTTCTTGTTCAATCCATAAAGCACATCAAAAACCATTTGGCTCTACAAGTTTTCAAAGTCATTCTCCCCTTGAAATTATTTACAATGATGTTTGGGGTCCTACACATGTTCTCGGTTTAAATGAACGTTACTATCTTATTTTTGTGGATCATTACACCAAATATATATGGTTTTACCCAATGTCCACAAAATCTCTTGTTTCTACAATCTTTCCATAGTTTAAATTACTTATTGAAATAAGATTCAAGTGTTCTATAAAAAGCTTGTATTCGGACAATGGTGGCGAATTTTTTAGTTTAAAAAAATATTTATCTGACTACGGCATAAGCCACTACACTACCGCCCCCCATACCCCCCAACAAAATGGTGTTTTCGAAAGACGTCACCATCATCTTTTCGAGACGGGTCTCACCTTGCTTCACGATGCTTCTTTACCTCTTTCTTATTGGCCCCATGCTTTTTGAACAACCACTTATCTCATAAATCGCCAAGCAACCCCTCTTCTTAAACACAAGTCTCCATTTGAGGTTCTTTTTGATAAATGACCAAATTATCTCAAATTGAGAAAATTTGGTTGTTTATGCTACCCTCTCACAAGGCAATACAATACCCATAAATTACAACCAAAATCAATCCCTTGTATTTTTCTCGGCTATTCCCAAACACAGAATGCCTATAAATGTCTGGATTCATTAATGGATCGACTGTATATCTCACGGCATGTGACTTTTGATGAATTGCAGAGCCCATTCCTTTCAAATATCTCATAAGGCCCACGCTCCATGCTCCACGCTCCATGCATGTTCCAAGCACAACCCATCTGCCGAAACCCACTTATTTTCTTCTGCTTCTCACCTTTTCCTTTAGCAAAACCCGTGCCCTAATTTCCTCCCCCCTGCTCCTTCCATTCTTGCACCTCCATCTCGTCCCAATCGCTCCTTGCAGCCACCACCGAGCTTAGAACCTGCAGCTGCCATTTTTGCCCCACCTCTAGGTATATTCTCCTTTATCTCTCTTTCCATTACCTGTGATATCAATCTGAACTTCGATGCTGGTATACATATGACTGTTTCGCATGCTTCTCTTTCAAATCCACTTGCATCTAGTTTAATTCCTGATTCACAATGTCCTATACACACCGAACCGCCAAACCATCGAACCCATTCTATGACTACTAGATCTATGAACATCTTTAAACCCAAGCAATTACACACTGTGTCTAAATACTCTTGTCCATTACCTCTAGAACCAACATGCGTAACTCAAGTTGTATCTCACCCTGAATGGTGTGAAGCCATATCTAATGAATTGACTGCTCTCATGTGACATGGTACTTGGGATTTAATTCCTCCCCCCATCAATTGTCATCCAGTGGATTGTAAATGGGTGTTTAGAGTCAAAAGGAAAGCAGATTGCTCAATTGATAAATTTAAAGCCCAGCTTGTTACCAAGGGTTATAATCATTAACCTGGTGTTGATTATAATGAAACCTTTAGTCCAGTGGTTAAACCAACCACCATAAGGACAGTGCTGAGCATTGCCATCATGAATGGATGGCCCTTAAAACAAATGGACGTAAACAATGCTTTTTTACACGGAAATCTGACTGAAACTGTGTACATGATGCAACCTTCGGGTTTCAAAGATTTGTCTCAACCTGATTATGTGTGCCGGCTCTGGAAAGCAATTTATAGTCTCAAACAAGCCCCAAGGGTCTGGTATTCAGCATTAAAAACTGCTCTTCTAGCACTCGGGTTCCAAAATTCTAAAGCTGAATCCTCTCTTTTTGTTTATCTCCATGATTCCATTATTTGCTATTTCCTTGTTTATGTTGATGATTTAGTCATTACGGGTAATGACAAGAAGTTTGTAGCTCATGTTGTTAACAAACTTGGTGACCAATTTTCTTGAAAGATATGGGTTCCCTTCATTACTTCCTCGAAGTGGAAGTTATACCAACTACTACAGGTATATTTCTTTCCTAACATAAGTATCTTCGTGACATCTTGGAGAAAACAAACATGGCTAGTGCAAAGGATGTCTCTACCCCACTGTCAATAACTTAATCCCTTCGTTTGGTAGATGGCACGGCTGCTGTAAACAGCACAGAGTATAGGTAGGTTATTAGCAGCTTACAATATCTTTCTTTTACTTGGCCCGACATTTCTTTTGTTGTTAATAAGCTATCTCAATTTATGCACAAGCCAACAGTCACTCATTGGACTGCCACTAAGAGATTTCTTTGATATCTCAAGAAGACAATCTTTCACGGACTTCACCTCAAGTCAGCTACAGCACCATGCTTAATAACCTACACTAATGTAGACTGGGTTGGAAACATTGATGATCGAACATCCATATCAGCTTACATCACATTTCTGGGTTGCAATCCCATCTCATAGAGTTCAAAAAAATAACAAGCTGTTGCTCGGTCTACCACGGAAGCAGAATATCAAGCGTTGGCCAATGGTGCATCAGAAACAATATGGTTACTTGCCCTTCTTCAAGAACTGGGTTTTTTGTTAAAACTGCCACCTTCTCTTCTATGTGACAATCTTGGAGCAACTCATCTCAGCTTCAATCCGGTCCAACATTCAAGAATGAAACATATTCAAATTGATCTTCATTTTGTGCATGATCAAGTTCAGAAAGGTGCACTTAAAGTGAGTCATGTTCATATGCAAGATCAACTGGTTGATCTACTAGCTAAGCCACTGTCTCGGGAATGCACAAAATGTCGAAGAGCCAAAATTGAGCTTCCATCAAAATTGGCCTTGCCGATAGAAGCTCAATTTTGAGGGGGCGTATTAATGAAAGTAACACAAGACAATAATAAGATTCAAATTCAACAACAAATCTGGAAGTGATTTGCAACAATCATCTAGCCGAGTATCATGGCCTGCAATTGATGTAGTTGTTTTATTTTTAGTAAGGCAAATCTGTAACCAATGTACATGATATTTCCTTAGCTGTACAAATTCCTTAGATAGGTTTGTAAATGTCTGTATAAAGGTTTACGAAACAGAGCAATATACTGGGTTGATATTTTCATTGTGAGCTTCAAAATATTTACTCTTTTATAGTGTCGCCAATATTTTTTTGCTTTGTTAAAAACTTTTGACTACATTTATAAAAACACAGCAAATAGTTTTTAACTACAAAAAGTAAGCATAGCCAAATATATTGGTGATGATTCCCCATAACGTCTCCAATAGTTTTTCGCTATAAAAATAAAGCTTAGACAAAAACTATTAGTGACGAATAGTATAAAATGTCGTCTATAGATTTTAGCTACGAGGATTTGACTACATTTTGGGCGACGAAATTAACTCGTCACCAATTCTTTTTAGCGACTACTTTTGAACCTTTCGTTGTGATTTTTTCATAGCCAAAGTTCAACTTTATTGTAGTGATCTATAAGAGTTTCAACAAATTCGGAAAACCACTTGTCATACTTTGGACGAATCACGCAAACAAAATTCTCCCGCTTCTGTCTTGAACTTCTCCCCCACACTCCTATGCTGTGTGAGCGTCTCCCTCTCATTCCTCTTATCACATAATGTTTGTTACTTGTCCTTTTCTGTTTACAAAGCATGTTACAAAACGAAGTAAGGCATATGTTTCATTTATGATAAAACACAAAGATTAAGCTTAGGAGACAAAAACGTAATTATCTATTGAAAATTCCCCTCGACACGTTGTCACGTCGTCTAAATGTGTAGCACAAATGTTTTATGCCGGTGAACTAAGGGTCCAAAGCAAAACATTGAAAATGTTTAAAATTAATTTAGTAAAAATAAAAGTTTACAAACTGACAGACACCTAATAACATAATTTAAAGATCAATTTGAAATGTTTTGCTACATCAAACTAGCATTTACAGGAGATATTACCAAGTTGACTCGTGCATATTAGATATAAGAATAAAATACATATAAGATTTGGCAATGCATGGAATAAAAGATTGAGTAATAAGTTTACAAAAATAAATAAACTTATTCGTTTCCTTTGGTGGTATAAATAGTTTAGGGGGAAGTCAAAGCAAAAAGATCGTTTTGATCAGTCTTGTCACATATCTACTTGCAGAAAACCGCGATATCATCCAGGTTCTCACAAATTTCCCTCCCAAGACCAGAAATTTCTGTCTCTATTGCTCAAAGTTTCAGTCTTCTGTCCGTTTTTCACTTATTTTCGTAACATAATCGTGGGTTGTTATGGCAGCAAGGAAAAAGCTTCAAAACCAGTGTCGAATTCTAGACAGAACCATCAGCACTTATTGTCAAAGACCACAACAACAACCACCACCTTCTGCTCTAGATGTTACCGAGCAGCCAAAAGCACAAAACCCGCAACCAAGAGTCCAATAGCAATAGCCACCAGCTCCTCCCAAAGTAACATTAGGAACAAAAGCTACAACAAGGCAAGCTCAAAAGCCAGATAATGCCATTCTGGAAAAACCTTTTGATAATATAAGGGAATACTACACACTGGGAAAAGAATTGAGCAGAGGCCAATATGGCATTACTTGTGCACAGAGAGATCAACTGGCCATGATTATGCCTGCAAATCCATTCCTAAGCCGAAAATGTCCAATAAGAACGATAGAGAAGATGCAAAAAAGGAGATTAACATTATGCAGCACTTATCTCGTCAGTCAAACATTGTGGAGTTCAAGGGTGCCTACGAAGATAGGCAATCTGTTCATTTTGTCATGGAGCTTTGTGCTGGTGGGGAGCTTTTTGATCGAATCATTGCAAAAGGGTATTACTCGGAGGGAGATGCTGCCAAGATCTGTGGGGATATAATGAATGTAGTTCATACTTGTCATTTTATGGGAGTAATGCATCATGATCTCAAGCCGGAGAATTTCTTGCTGTCCAGCATGGATGAAGGAGCCACATTGAAGGCAACTGATTTTAGGCTGTCTGTGTTCATCGAGGAAGGTGCATCTCTTAATCCTCTTTCTATCTCCGGTTGTGTATATAATAGCAAAGTTATGTAGGATACAGTTGTTTGCTTAATTGGTTTATGTTATATCTCTAACATTTTTTGGATATTTGCTTCTCCATTTTCTGATTTTGAGTACTGGTTGCAAGGAATTGTTAAACTGATTTTAAATAAACACTCAAAATGAGTCAAAAACATGATTTTGCATAATGCTCAAATATTCCAAGGGATTCAAAACCACAGGAAATGATTGCAATTTATCATGATTCTATTGAAAAGAATGTTCTACTGAGACTCTGAGCTAGTAGAGAGTAGTGGTCAGATAAATCACATACATCATGGCTATGTCTTATGAGCACAACAATAGAAAAACTTAGTTGCTCGATCATATAGTTACTTGGTATCAACCAGTTATACATTTGATCTATAGTATTGACATTTTTATTTTTACTTGGTGAATTCACCTTAAATTTATTCTTTTGCTATTAACTGTCCAAATGTTGCATGTCTAATGCATATGCTTGATTTAGTACACAATATGATAAAGCAAACACACAAAAAAGGGGGTGAATTGTGTTCATAAAAATTTTCGCAAGTTATTTCAGTTCAAAAGGAAATGACAAGAGCCTATCTATAATTAATAAATTAGGAGCCTGTTGTGTAATAAGATCCTGTTTAAACGAAAGGAGCCTGTTAAATGATAAATCCTTTTAAACGACAGAAGCCTACTAAACGAAAAGTCCTGTTAAAAACAATTTAAAACAGAAGGTGCTTGTTAAAATAAAAGAATCCTTTAGCCAGTTGAAAATCGAAGGAGCCTACTATAATAGTGAAGAAGCCTCTTGCTGCAATGAACACACATATAATATAATGTTGAAATATAAAAGTTAAGAGAAGAGAGAGAAGAACGTAGTCGATTTATATTAGTTTGGCTTACAACCTAAGCCTACGTCCAGTCCCTAAGTATCCAACTTGAGTATTTCATTATGAAAAGTAGTAATTTGACGAGCCTCTCCATGCTCACAAGTTAATATTTTTCAAGATTCTTCAACCTTCCAAACTAGTAGTATTTATCTAGCCTCTACAAGCTCTAAATAGAAAATAATGTTTGCTCGATATGAGCTACACTTATCTCTCTCAAAAATATTTTCACTTTCTAAAGCATAAGAGATTTTACAATGATATAACTTTCAAAAGAATTTATACTATAGCTGTATTTTGAAAGTCTAATTTCTATTCACAAACGCAGTTGCTCTTCCTTAAGTAGGCTTTTCTTTCAACTAGCCATCACTTCATTTGCATCCTTAGTCAACTGGATGGATTTAATTTTGAATAACTTAGATGTCATCTTTGCCAAAAACCTTCCGTAATCATGTGACTAATATATGACCTTCATAATAAGTAGGATCCCTTTGGATAAATCATTTTTTAATAAGGTAAGTTTATAAAGAAAGTTCCTGCAAGAAGGAAAGCAATTATTCCATGATTTTATTTCCTTTTAAGAATTATACTGTTGTTTATATATAAGGAAATAAATCCAATTTGAATTTTGAAATATTGTAAGGTTATCATCAAAATCGTTAAATATGAACCTTGAGCTAACAATCTCCCCCTTTTTGATAATGACAAGCAATAATAGATATATTTTTAAAAATTCAAAAAGATAATGGATGATTTTGAAAGATACCTGAAATTTTTATGGGTTCAAACATAATTAGAAGGAGTTTGCCTCTTAAGAAAGGAGCCTATCAATTATGTATCATAGATTTTCATAGCAGAAT
>JANQAP020037536.1:0-10000 GCA_026874005.2 Erythroxylum coriaceum | reverse complement strand
CATAACATTTATTCCAGACGTGCTCGGAATAGATAAAAACAGGGGAGGGACTGCTTTACGTATTCCGCAAATTGAAGAAATACGTAAACCGAAGGATTGTCTATTCTGTATCTTTTTTTAACCAAACAAAGTAATAAGTTCTTAACAGGAATAAAGGAGGAATGGAATACTCATTCCCCTCAACCAAACATCCCGTTAGTGTCATAGGTAGTACAGATCCAAGTGCAAGTTGCATAGCATATCCAATGATCTCGTCTTTTCCTTCCTTGACTTGGTTCGGGTGAGCTTCGTCTGCGGTAGAGTTCATGTTGCTTTGAGTTCTGAAAACAATGTCTGTGGATAGCATATAAGTAGAGTGAATCGATGTTGTCTGCCGTCCCTTTTAAAGAAAAAAGGGGTAAAGTTGAATAGTTCGACCGACTTTGTTGAAATTTTTAGAAATATCAGGTTACATTTCATTTCGTTTTATTAAAAGATTTTACGTCCAAACATATTGGAGATCAACGCTTGTTGTTTCATACACCACGCGTTTGGCTATCATAGGCTTGAAGATATCAGGTTCTATGTCCGACCAACTTTGCGGAAATTTTTAGAAAATATCAAGGGCACACCAACCGCTTGAAGATTCCTTCGGTAAGAGAAAGACACGTAGCAAAACCATTATGAAAACGATTAACCGTTAACGTAACATGACGATCATAGGCTTCGTCTTAAGAATCGGAAAGAACTCTCGCCAAACCATGACTCGTAATTCATGTAGTCCCATGTCGTTTTTGGTCTTAAATATAAATTACATCATTTTAAAAGAGAGAATTCAAGTAATTTGACCTCTTAGACCAAATTTTGAATTAGTTTATAAATTCAAATTTATTAAAATTTTAACTAATTTAAATTTAATTTGTTAATTTTAAATTAAATAAAAATAAATTAAATTTAAAGGTGGCAATGGTCCAACATATAGGTCAACCTTGTCAAAATTTTTTAAAATAATTTTAAAAAAATAAAATTATAAAATAATCTTTTTTTAATTAAATTTAGGTCTAAACTGCCAAGTCTAAGTCTAAGTCTTTAAGTAAAACGATATTGTTTTGTCTAAAATAGTTAAGCATTTAGTTGATCTGAGCCTGACTTTGACCCATTAATTGACCCATTGAAAATACTAAATTTAAATCCATAAATCAACTCATTATCATCCCTAATTAAATTCTATGATGTCATCCCTAAATATATACACTTGCGGGAACATATAAGAGATATACAAAAGGATGATAAAAAGGTGAAACTTTTTTATAAATTTCATATGATATAAGAAATTTTTATATAATTTTTAATTTTTAAACTTATCAAATACTTTTTTTATAAATTTTAATTTTTTAAAAATATCTTATCTTCAAATTTCATTAAAAATAACAACAAAATAATCATCATATAAACATTTTACATATCCTAATCAAATATTACTATCATAATATATCATTTATTAAACTTGACTCGAACAGATTAAATTCAGTTTTAAATAATAATTTTAAATAATTATAATAAATTATTAATTTAAGCTACATATAAATAATTTGATTTAAATTTAAAATTTTAAATAAATAATATTTAATTAATATATCAATTGTGCTTTTATCAATGTTTTCTAACTAAAGTCTAATAGCATTTAACAACAAATAAATCACAAATAATTAGAAGATTAATTTCTTAAAAATTTTCTTAACATAAGAGAAAAAAGTTTCATAACTTTTATCCTTATATATATCTGTCTTGTTTTCTCTTCATCCTAGGGAAGTTGACCTAGGATCAAAATTTTCTCGATCGCCAAATAAATGTTCATCTTCTAGAGGCTTATAATCGATCCCCCTCCAAACAACAATCTGCTCCTTGTCAAATGTAACAAGGATATATGGAGCCAATTCCTGCAATGACACTTAGAATGATTGAGATTACAAGAAAAGATACAAAAAGCTAGGAAATTTTAAATGTTTTTTCCGTTTCTCTCTCGCAATTTAGATCAACTGTATTCATTAGCTACTGAAACATGTTCATAAGGAGAGTTCTTTGCAAAACACAAACTAAACTAGAGAGACTTGGTTCTATTTTACTCGTTAACATGGACAAACCAAAAACATGTTATAATTCACTGCTTTTGTCTCCGTCTAAAACTAATCCAATAAAATAATAAGAAGTTAATTTGCAGCCTATTTTCTTGTAGTCCTTTCTCTCAAGTCCCTGACAGTCTATTCAAACCAGTTCATTGACAAGGAAAGCATCTCTAACCATAGGTACCAGGTTGCTATAGTAATCGTTTTTTGTTGCATCAGGCAAAATTAGTAAAGAATGAAATGATACAACTGTTCAAAAATTGATAACTTGGAAACATAAAGAATATGTACCGAGTTTTGTTAAGACAGGGACAGCTAGCCCTCTTTTCCTCATTTGCTTCATTTCTTCAATGCTTAGTCCATCGATGGTAGTCTTGATCAACCTCGAATACACAGGCTCATGAGGTTTCCACAGCATTAACGGAATCACAGGCCTTTTCTTCTGATTGTAGTTTCGACGTCTATACAAAACAATTGTACCACCATGTCGTTGGATGATCTTTCCAAAAGTTTTATCTTGCAACGAAATTAAATGAAACTCTGCTTGTACCTAAGTGGTACAACAAAGGAAAAAAAAGCCCAATTTGGTCTTAACAATTTTACCTCAAGTGCAATTAAGTCCTTGAACCAAAATGTTTGTCAACTCGTTCTCAAACTTTAAAAAAACTGTCTAAGCCTTATTTTCGTCACCAACTAGGAAGTGATCAACTCGCGATTGTACCATGTAACTCTACTGAATTGTCCATGCAATAGTTATTTCTATTGAATCTGCCGACTAATGAATACATTTGTTGATCATTTCCTGATTGATGATGAAAAAGATGATTAAACAATACCTTTTTAAAAAGTTCAAATGCAATTTGGCAAAAACTTTAGTTCAATGAGTTGACTGCATCTAGGATAAAAGTTTGAGGACCAAAATGGGCTTTTTTCCTACAATAAATCATACTCAACACCCACTCCTCTGATAAGAGACACGGCTACCAGATTAGATGGAAAGTGTGATGATAATCACGTTTTCTTCATCAATATACACTCAGATACATGAAACAACAAAAATACACGAAGAATTGAAGATGAGAAGAAGACATGTCTGAAGCTGTCGAAGAGGGAAAGAGAGATAAACTCTCGAATGTTCTTATTAGTCAGAAACAAATGACTAAGCTCAAAACGCACAGCAACAGAAGTATACTTTAGTTGATCATATGAGGAGCACCTGTACCATATCTGACTTATTCAAAGCTCAACCGAAAGCAACTGTCTTCAACTCCTGTAAATAATACAGACTTCAAGGCTTCAGACATATACAATACTTTACTCATTACATTGTAATTAAAATTCAGAGAGTGTAAGAATTAAAGTGAAAAAGTTCAGAATGTGCTAAGGTACTTATCTGTAGGTACTAGGAGGGTTCATAGACTCTTTGCAAGTGTTTTAGATAAACACTCAATCTCTGTAAAGTTTCTCTTCTTCTTGATACTAGTGGAACCACTATAGTGAGATCCTTGGACGTAGATAGCAGTTAAGCTATTGAACCAAGTAAATCTTTGTGTTCTTTATTTTCTGCAATCTTCAATACCTTCAAGATACAATTTTCTTTATCAGTCTTTACAATATAAAGCAACAGTGTAACACAAATAACCTAACAGAATTAGTATCAGAGCTTAGGGATGTTAATTCCAGCACGACCCGTTTTTGGCCCTAGTTTGGCAGGCCATAGGCGGGCCACAGGCCGACCATGGCCCGAGTGAACCATGGTAGGCCCGCGCGGGCCACGGGTCTGCCCAGCCATTTTGTCCAAAACGACATTGTTTTGTATTTTTTTAATTAAAAAATGTAGACGGGCTAGGGTTGGCCCAGCCCGCTCGTGTCTGGCCGGTGGGTGCGCCGGGCCATGACCCAGCCATCTTGGCCCGCGGCCTAGTCCGGTCCATTAACATCCTTATCAGAGCTATCCGAAACCTCCATGGCTTTTCTTGGCTACTCAAAGCATCAAGGTTCATCCAGAATTTCTATAAGTAAATTTCCTCTTCTATTTCTTTAAACTATAGACAAGATGGTAGGAAAGAAATGGATGTCTTTATTGGTAAGGAAGACTTCACTCTATGGAAACTTCATATGCAAGTCCTTCTTGAGTCTTATGACTGTTATGGGGCTATCGAAGATTAGTATGATGTTGAAACTGATCCGATAAAAAGACTCAAGATGCAAAGACTTGCACATTACAAGTTAATGCTTTACTTATCACCAGTTATGATTAGAAAAGTGCAGAATTGTAACACTGCACAGAAGCTGTGGCTTAAACTTGATGAAATATATGCAAAAAGATGTCTTCCTAACAAGATGACTCTTCTGCATAATCTTGCTAACTACAAGATGAATACATCCGTCTCTCTTAATGATAACCTAGACTATTTCTTTAAGTTAGTGCAAGACTTAGAAGCTACAGATGAAAATATTTCTAAGGAGCATCAAGCTGTGGTGTTGAATTCAATGCATTCAATAAGGTGATTAAGCATGCTAGTAGAGAATCCCTCACTATTAAGAGGGTATTAAACTTACTAATGGAAGAAATAGTGGATATTAATCCATTCAAGAAAGAAGAAGAAGTGATGTTTGTAGAAAATAATCATAACAAGAAGTCATAGAAAAAGAATAGCAAGAAAGGAAATAAGCTGAAAGGGAATGGCAAGGATAAGCACAATAAGGAAGGTGAAGAAAAGAAGAAAAAGGTGAAAGGTAAGAAGTGTTACCACTATGATAAAAGGGGACACTTTGTTAGAGACTACAGAAAGAAGAAAAGAGACAAAGCTGCACAAAGTGCAGATGCTGGGAATGTAGAGAAACCAAAGGACTCCAGTGGTGATGAGATACCAATAGTCACTGAAGAGAGTGAAGATCTCAGTAGAGAATAGATCTTCAACTGTGGATGCACTATGCATGTAACTCCTTATAGAGACTGGTTCACAACATTTGAACCAGTCATTGCCAAAGTAAAGATGGCAGATTCTAGGCAGCAAAGGATAGAAGGGATTGGGAATGTCTCCATCAATATGTTTGATGGGAAGAAGAGAATCCTATCTAATGTCAGATTTGTGCCTGGAGTAAGGAGGAATCTGATTTCTGAAAGCATGTTTGATAAACAAGGTTTTTAAATCAGATCTAGGGATGGACTCAAAGAAATCCTAAGGGATGGTAGAGTCATTATTAGAGGAGTTGAAAGAGGTGGGTTGTATTATGTTATAGGCTCTACCGAAGTTAACCAAGTTATTGAGAAGGGAAACCCCGACTCAACTAAGTAGTGGCATTCAAGGTTGGGCCATGTAGGGAACAAAAGTATGTTCCACCTCTCAAAATAAGGACCGATTCATGAACAAAATCTAAAGAAGCTGGAATTTTGTGAATCATGTGTATTAGGAAAGCATCACAGATCCAATTTCCAAAAGGGAGCACAGAGGGCTACAGAGATCATAGAATATGCTCACAGTGATCTCTGGGGGCCAGCTCAAGTATCTACTGCAGGAGGGATCCTATACTTTATGTCTATCATAGATGATAAATCTAGAAAATGCTAGGTATATCTAATGAAGAGAAAAGATGAAGCATTAGACATCTTCATAATGTGGCATACTCTTATGCAAAATCAGACTGGCAAGAAGTTGAGATGCCTAATGACAGATAATGGATTGGAATACTACAACAAGGAGTTTGAAGACTACTACAGTAAGAAAGGAATCCTAAGGCATAAAACAGTAAGAGCTACACCCCAGTAAAATGGTGTAGCTGAGAGACTTAATAAAACACTCCTATAAAAGACTAGGTGTATGCTACTTTATTCGGGACACACTATGCAGAGAGGCTATTAAGACAGCAGCCTATCGAGTTAATAGGCTCCTTACTTTTGCAAATGATTATAAAACTCCATAAGAAGTGTGGAATGGTAAAAAACCAAACCTAACTCACCTAAGGACTTTTGGATGTGCTACTTATGCACATCAGAAAGAAGGAAAGCTAGAACCTAGAGCAATTAAGGGAGTATTCCTAGGTTATCCAGAGGGAGTCAAAGGTTATAAGATCTTACTACTTCAAAAGGGAGGCTTCAAAACCATTATAAGTAGAGATGTAATCTTCAAGGAAGATTAATTTTCTCTGATGAATAGGAACTCCTCAAAATCAGACCTCCAAAAGCAAGTTCAGGAGTAACTTGGATCACCAAGTAGCTCAGTCCCCTTCTATGTGCCTCCAAAAAGAGAAGAAAGAGGCAGTACTCAATCTCATGATGCATGTGGAACCTGTGCAAGACTCCATACATCTTGAATAAAGAACAGAAGAAACTGAAGGTGAGGGTGAAGAAGTAGCCCCACACACAACTACAGATGATCCTCAAGGAGATCTACAATTCTACCAACTCACAAGAGATAGGTAACCAAGACAGAGAATTCCTAATAGGAGGTATAATGACACAAACTTGGTTGAATTTACATGTCTTATGGCTGAATATATAGAATATAAGGCACCTAAAACCTACGAAGAAGCAATTGAGTAGAAATGATGCCAAACAGTGGAAGGTGGCTTGTGAGAAAGAATATTCTTCTCTAATGAAGAATATGACCTAAACTCTAGTGCCTAGACCTTCTAAAGTCAAACTAATGGAGAACATATGGTTATTCAAGCTGAAAGAAGGAATAATAGAAGCTGAACCAAAAATATACAAGGCAAGACTTATAGCTAAGGGGTATAGGCAGAAAGAAGGAGCTGACTAAAAGGAAATATTCTCACCAGTAGTCAAATTTAAGACCATTAGGCTCATTCTAGTGTTAGCTACTGTCTATGACTGAGAAATCCATCAAATGGATGTCAAGACAACCTTCCTATATGGTAAGCTTGAGGAGACTATCTACATGAAAGAACTAGTCGGATTTGTAGATAATGACACGCCTGACTATGTCTGCTTGCTTCAGAAGTCCCTATATGGATTGAAACAAGCACCTAGACAGTGGAACAAGAAGTTCCATGAGGTGACAAGTGAGATGAAATTCACTAGAAGTGCCTATAACTACTGCTTATACTATAAGGATTTAGGAGGAGCAGAGGCTATCTACATGTTAGTCTATGTAGATGATCTAATCATTGCTGGAAAAGAATTAGGCTAAATAATTGAAGTGAAGAATGCTCTATGCAAACATTTTGATATGAAAGACATGGGAGAAGCACAGAAACTTCTAGGGATGCAGATTATAAGGAATAAAAGGGAAGGAAAACTATGGTTGAATCAGCAGAGCTACATTTGAAAGGTGCTTGCTCAGTTCAACATGGAACAAGCAAAGCCTACCTCTATCCCTATAAGCTCACATCTTCAGATGGTTGCTAGTAAGAGCCCCCAAACAGAGGAAGAGAAGAAAACTATGATAAACTACCCCTATGATGTTGGAGTTAGTAGCATTATGTATATAATGTTATATACCAGACATAATCTTGCCTATGCTATTAGCATTTTAAGCAAGTTCACGGCTAACCCTGGTTTTGAGCATTGGCAAGGACTAAAGAATGTCTTTAGATACCTCGCTGGAACCCTAAGCTCCAGATTGTGTTTCTCTAAAGCTAAGTTAGCTAAATTCAACAGCATATGCATACATGGATTTGTAGATGCAGACTATGCAGCAGATAAAGACACAAGAAAGTCAATTTCTGCATACTTCTTTACACTAGTAGGAAACACAATTAGTTGGAAAGTATAGCAACAATTAACTGTTTCACTTTAAACTACAGAAGCAGAGTTCTACGCAATTACAGAAGGGTTAAAAGAATTATCATGGTTATCAGGCATCTTAAAAGAAATTCAAGCTAACCTAGCTACTGCAACAATTTACACTGATAGCCAAAGTGCACTCTACCTTATCAAAGATCCCGTCTTGCATAAGAGGTCTAAGCATATAGATGTCCGACTCCACTTCGTGAGAGACAGAATCACACAAGGCTTCTTCAACTTAGAGAAAATCACAGGGGAACAAAATCCATCAGATTTTGAGACGAAGATAGTAACTCAAAAGAAATTCACTTTTTGTAGGGATTATTTACAGATAAGTGAAGCCCCATAAAATCGAAGGCTATTTCATCCGATCTCATAAGTTTAGTGAAACTAGTATTTTTTCGGATTCCTAAATCACTCTCAAACCTATGAACTGAGTGAAGATTGACAGAGAAGGAGGGAATGAATGTGATGATAATCACGTTTTCCCCATCAATAGACACTCGGCTATAAGAAACGACAAAAATACATGAAGAATTGAAGATGAGAAGAAGACATGTCTGAAGCTGTCGAAGAGGGAAAGAGAGATAAACTCTCGAATGTTCTTATTAGTCAGAAACAAATGACTAAGCTTAAAATGCACAACAGCAGATGTATATTTTAATTGGTCACATGAGGAGCATCTGTACCATATCTGACTTATTCAAAGCTCAACCGAAAGCAACTGTCTTCAACTCCTATAAATAAAACAAACTTCAATGCTTCAGACATATACAATGCTTTACTCATTACATTATAATTAAAATTCAGAGAGTGTAAGAATTAGAGTGAAAAAGTTCAGAGTGTGCTAGGGTACTTATCTGTGGGTACTAGGAGGGTTCATAGACTCTTTGCAAGTGTTTTTAGATAAACACTCAATCTCTGTAAACTTTCTCTTCTTTTTGATACGAGTGGAATCACTATAGTGTGATCCTTGGACGTAGATAGCAGTTAAGCTATCGAACCAAGTAAATCCTTATGTTATTTATTTTCTGCAATCTTTAATACCTTCAAGATATAATTTTCTTTATTAGTCTTTATAATATAAAGCAACAGTGCAACACAAATAACCTAACAAAAAGAATATAGCTCAAGTTGAGTGTAAAAAATTTTCATATTAACAGTGGGAACACTTAATCCCTACTACCTCATTATGTCTCCAGTGATTATTTTCACACATTGTAAAATTACCACCTTAAATGGAGAGGCTATTCTAGGGAACTCTAGAAAATTCCTCACTATTCTTCCATATTCAAGATAAGGTTAAAGATGGGTGGAAGACTCTAGAACCTTGTAGATAATTTTAGGGTATCCTTGAATATGTAGATAGTTGTAGAGAATTGTAGATGGCCATTATGAGCTCTTGATTCAAATAGATCCTAGCCATCCATTAAGGAGGTGGACGGTTATAAATAGCCAACGGACTTCACTTGTAAGATGCATAGAAGCATTGAGAGCATAGAGAGATTTCTTAGCATTTGTCTTGTAAAGCTTTCTTAATTAATATAAGCATTCTCCAAGTTTCCTCATTGTTGTTCTTTTTTAATTTTGCATCTTTGCTAACGTGTGCTAGCTTTGTTTCTAGCATTCGTGGGAGATGCTGACTTAGTTGCAAGATATACAACTAAGTGCCACGTGATTCGTTGGTAAAAGACCAAGTCTGTGACAGTTGGTATCAGAGCCAAAGGTTGAGCTCATCGTTGCTTAGTAAAGATGTCGAGAACAAGTGAAACTACCAACGTTGGAGAGAAGAAGAAGGCCAATAGGGAGAGATCAAGGTCAAGGGACGTCTTGGTAGACATGAATGGAAGGCTCGCGAAGGTGAAGCTCGCGGTGGCCAAAGGGCAAGAGAAGTTCGAGGAGGTAGACCGACGGATTGAGGAACTCGAGAATGGGAAAGAAGAGTTCCAAGGGGAGATGCAAGGTGCCTTGAGCGTTGTCGCTTCCGCATGTCAAAACCAAGTGAAGGCCTTGGAGGAGACTCTTCAAGCTGAGATTCTTCACCTTAAGGAAGAACTTGCAAAGGTTGTGGATGAATTAATCCTTTGCAAGAGGGCAATTGCTCAAGGGGGAAGAAATGCCGCACTTACGATAGTCACTACTACTT
>JANQAP020037527.1:0-10000 GCA_026874005.2 Erythroxylum coriaceum | reverse complement strand
TTAAGTTGCACATTTGATTGACTGAAATTGGAAAATGGAGTAGAGGCACTACTCTGACCAGCAGCTGTGGCTGCACCTGAAGTACCCACAGGAAATCGCATTGCACCATCAAGAGCAGATTTTGATGGAGCTACATATGGATTTCGAAGAAGGTTCTCAAACTCAATCAACTTGGAATTGAGTAAATTTCTTTCTCGCTCCACCTACATCAGGATGCCTTAGCGTGTGAAGAGCAGTTTTAATGGATAAGATAAACTATGGTTCCTAAACAGCATTCCAAATAACTTGGAACTTTAAGCCACACAACGGATCTCTTAAGCAGTTACATCACAAGATGAGTGTATCATCTCTCGTAAAAACCATTGTCTAAGACTACTCACAGCAGATGTAAAATCTGTAAAATGTTTTGGTTTTATTTGTAAAAATGTACAAGCAAAATCCAGGAAGTTCTATAACATATATCAGCAGCTGAGACATCCTGCTGTTAAATATTTTAAAGAACATATATGATGGCCTTACTTTTAAGAAGTTTTGATAAATTTGCAAGTAATGGAAAACGAATTTGAGAAAATTTCCAAGCAGTAACATAAACTGCACTCTGAATAGAGAGGGAACACATCAGAGGACACATTCTTACAATTAATGGCAAGCTCAAGCCACGCCTAGCATCATCGTATGCTACAGCCCGCAATTCTTCATAGCTAACATCTCCGGAAATGTCACAAGGACCACTACGTACCAAAAGGGAAAAGAAAAAAGGTAAATCCAATGTATCCTAACAAAATGAAACTTGTTTGAAAATGATCAAGGATGTCCACTAAGAAACATAGTACCAGAACTGTATAAGATTTGAATGGTATCAAAGATTAAGATAAGATGACTCAGGTACAAAAAAATTTAAACAAGAAAGCAGTTCACTTATGATCGAAAACTATAAATGATTTTCCCTTAAAATTATGAACAAAAACTGATAGTGCATCACAAGCATGGTTCAAAAATATTGCATAACAACCGTTGGTCACATAATACAATGACATGATAATGACATACATAGACAACACCAGGAAATACAAGTAAGCATCAAAAACAGTAAAATTTTTACGCTAGTAGTTAAGGAAAGTGGCAGTACGATTAATAGCATCATATGACTGTAGCATGTAAGCTTCCAAAGTGGTCTCTCATGCTCAAAGTCTTCAAGAATCAAGCGCTTACAGGTTTCAGGATCAGTGCAGCTTCACATAGTGAGTCCGAAATTTTATCAGCTAAAATTCTAGCAAACAAACAAAAGAGACAATGTTTAAAGCTTAATACAAGCTGCAGCAGAGAATGATACAGTTACTCACTCGTGATGATTAGCTGCCTGTGCCTGCGGCTGATGATCAGGTTGTCCACCATTGGATATGGGGGAGAAACGGCTCCACTTATTCTCAAACGGCTGAGAATCACCCAATTGAAAACATATACTCGGTATTTATTCAGCAAAAAACAGAGAGAAAAGAATTTGATAGAAGAAAAAAGAGGAGGAAGAACCTTAAATTGGTGAGGCTTACTTCCAAAGTCATAGGGGGATTTGGACTGTGAGTTGTTGCTCTGAACACCAAATCCGAAAGAATTAGCGGGTTTTTGAGGTTGTTGCTGCTTTGCGAAAATCCGAATGGATTACTAGTGTTGGGTTTTCGATTTTGTTGTTGGGTGCCAAATCCAAAGGGATTAGTATTATTATTATCGAATTTTTGGCGGGATGGTTGTTGTTGAGTGCCAAACCCAAAAGGGTTAGTATTGGGTTTAGATTGTTCAGGAGTGACATGAAGAAATTTGCATCTCTCACCATACTGACAGCTAAAACGAAGCAAGAAGAAACAACATAAATATATGTACTACAGCTGCTACTACAAAATAACAAAAATAATGAAGGAAAAGAGAGGAAAGACCTGCCACGCTGAAAGTTTCTGCAGAGTTCTTTCTTGTTCCTACCGTTCTGCATTGTGTTGGATTCTGTACTGAACGAATGCGCCGGTTTTGGCGGTTAAAGCTTTGGGCCAACTGTTTAAGGGCCTGAGGTTGAGAGAGGCCTTAGCCTTGGGGTTTAAAAGAGAGAGAGAACGAGCTGGGCAAACGCAAAGGAAGCGGAAGACAGAGACAGACTCGATGGAAGAACTAGTGATTCCAGTGCTATCAGCTTATCAACAATCAGACTATTCATTGGTGGTTTGGCGGAGAGCATGAGTAGCTATGACCTTCACAAGATTTTCTCCTCTTTTGGTTCCATTCAGTCACTTGAGTTTGTAAGAACCAAAGGTCGTAGCTTTGCCTATGTAGACTTTTTACCTTCTTCTCATCTTTCACTCTCCAAGCTCTTCACACTGTAAGTGCGCTCGTTACGACTTCCCGTTTGTTTCTTTCTCAGAAATTTTCTTGATTTTTGCGATTTGTATCAAAACCACCATGTGGTATGTTGCAGTATAATGGCTGTGCATGGAAGGGGGGCCGTATCCCCCTAGAAAAGGCTAAAGAACACTATCTAGCCCGCTTGAGACGGGAATGGGATCAAAGTGATGATACTCTTCTTCTAACTCACCCTAAGATTGATTCTTCCCATCACTCCGATTCACTCATCCATTCACCTGACAGCAAACTTAGGATTTATTTCCCCAAACTGAGGAAGGTTTAATCTTTCACTTGTGCTTCTCTGTCTCATCATTTTCTTTTAAACAAAGAACTGTATCTGATTTCTCTATTCACTTTTTGCTTGTGGGCTTGTTCTTAGGTTGAATACTAAAAATGATATACATCAACTCAGTTGAATCTTGTTGCCCTTTTGACCTGCTACGCTAATCATTTTCGTTTTCATTTTCAGCAGCTTATACTATTATATTATGATGGCTTTCGTTCTATACTAGATGATATGCACATGATTCGGTTATTATTTCTGTTCTTGACAAGCATAACAATTCTGTTGCTGCGTCTTACTACTAATTTTTACATTAAATGTCGATGTTTATTAGGTCAAAGCAACACCATTTAGCGGAACTGGCAAGCACAAGTACAGTTTCAGACTTGTTGAAGTTCCTTCCCCTTCCACTTACTTTTGTGACTGCGAAGATCATTCTGGTGCTCCTGATGATACTGGCGTAAAATGCAGTACTATCTTGGAAGAAAATGGTGTTGGAGTGAATAAGGAAGAATTTGACTTGATGAACTCTGTGATGTACAAGCTCTTTGCAAGAGAATATTTTAAACTCTTCAATCGATGATGCTGAACCAGCTCAGGAAGAGGAGACTACTATCAGAGCAGTTGATGATGGACAACTTGAAGAAGACGAAGGATATTGTTCTGCAAATGAAGATAACCTCATACTGAATGTGGTGAACCGCAGACAGCAACCTGCAAATGACTGTTTTGCTTTACCCAGTGCCCAGGAATCAGACATTACTAGGCTTGAAGCTTCTGAATGTAATCCAAGGCAAGAAGGTAATCCAAGGCATGACCTGCACAAGAAATGGAGATCTAACGTCAAATCTTCTAAGAAGAGGAAATCAGTCCTAGATGTTGAAGATGCTGCAACTAAATCATCATCTGAAATCGTTGAAGGCAACGCAAAGTTGCGGACTTCTTTAAAAGAATCAGTTGCCAAAGAATCAAATCCCAGTCTCTGATTGTCTCGAGAGTCCTCATGGAACAGTTTTGTTGGTGGTCGGGACGATAGAGAATTTAGGATCTCAGATGTCTTGCCAAACATTTATTCCAGTAAGGAAAACGACATAAAATCTGATTATGAACCCAACTCCAATGAAAGTAAGGATATCGAGTTATTGAGGAGTGCAGAGCATGAAGTGCAATTGAGTAAAACAAGTAAAGTGAAAGAACCTGTTGAAGCTCCTCCGAGCAAATCTAGTTCTGCTTCAAACAAGTCGGGAAGAGGGTCTGCATGGCTTCAGAAATCCTCTTGGACACAATTAGTTGGTGGGGGCAACAACAGTATGTTTAGCAACACACAAATCTTACCATGTGACTCGTTTCACGGGCAAGAACCAACAGAACTAGAAAGGGAGAAAGTGTGCAAGCCTTCACAAATCAATCATGGTAATACTGCTGAAGTGACAAAAAGCATTTCCACTACAGATGCTAGTGGAGATTTAGAGATGGGAAAGAATGGACAAAGAACTCGAGAAAAAAGTCAAGACGGTGTTGGCAAATAGGCTTTGGCTTGATTTAGTGGAGTGATGGTGGTTGACAACTTGATGAAATCAACTTGCTGAAATGATAAGTACTTATTTTTAATAAGTACTTATGTGTTTGGGATTATTGTTTTGGTAATTGCTGAAACGTGAAAATATGTATTTGGCAATTACGGTTGCGGTTGCTGAAAAGATATAAAATGACTAAAAAGTCAACTTATTTTATAAACTATTAATTGTTGTATAAATAATTAAAAAATATTATTAATCATATAAATTTAAAATAAAAATAAAATAAATTTAATAAATAAAATATTTCATAAAAATATATTATTAGTCATATTAATTAAGAGTATAATAGAAAATAATACTTATAGTGAAAGTTATTAATAAAAAGTAAAATTTTTATCGCAGAAGTAATTTTTTACTGTAACTTTCTTTTTGTTTATTGATTTCTGTGATGGTATCGCACTTTTCTCCAACCTTTGGTTGTTCACTGTAGATCTAAATATGTGACTGCATTTGAAAACTGTGGTGAATAAGTACTTATTCTCATCGTACCGTAAATCCAAACACAGTCTTTGTCTTATGGTAATGAATCAGAAAAACAATTCAGCATCACAGCTAAAAAAAATGTAATGTGGATGTTCCATTTGGCAAAACTTGCTCATTTATGAGGACTGCTACTTTCGTGAAAGAGTGGGTGAATACTAAAGCTACTTTAAGTGGCACGCACAAGAGAAAACATAGTGAGAAGTTATTGCATAGATCACATTACCAAGTCAAACGTCCCTTTGTTTATTTTCAACTTCGAAGGGATGAGGGACTGATGAGCTTAACCTTACTCGGTCTCCTAATTTAGTCTATTTGTTGGACGTGTACTCAGATGTTACGTTTAGGAACAGTAGCAGAAACCAAGAAAACAACCATTTTTGTACTTATGTAAAATGAGTCGTTACTATAATGAATGAAATCTAATCTATTAGGACGTATTGTATAGTGGATGGATAGTGTGATCTATTAGGTGATCCCTGTTTCAACACATTTTGCATACTGGTTTAGACATGTTACTTGTTCTGCTGAAGACTCCACACGAGTGGTTGTATTGCACATCTTTTGCACGTGCAATTATAGATACATCCTTGGATGTGAATGGAAGAAACTATCGTAGACCTGAAAGATTGGAGGAAGTATATTCTAATTTTATTATAAAAAAAGAATCACCATGAGACTATGAAACTAAAACACCCGCAATAGACCTGTGAAAAATGTCATTAGTTGCTAGGCAAAAACAATAACAAAGAAGAAGAGCTCTTGAAGGCACTCCAGCAAAGTCACAGCTGGGCTTGACAACTTCTATCACGGAATCGTTTATGGCACGTTGCTGAGTCGATGCATTGGCTGGGTAACTTCTCGCATCATCTGCCTTCATTATCAGTGACTGTACCTGTACAGAATCCAGGTTGTAGATAATAATAGTGGGTGATGACGGCACGTCATGGATTGGGATCACTTTCTTCTTTTCTTCCATTAACTTTCTCAATAGCTCACCATTTTGCTGTACACATAACTGAAGTTCTTTTTGCGACTGTATAGAAAATATAATGCATCGAGACTTCCTTCTAGATCTCTTTTATATATTTATAGAACTTACATACACACATCCATATGATCTCTACATTATCGTTTTGGCATGAATCTATAATTGAAGCATCTATAGTTATAGATTTTACCTTAAGCTGCTCATAGAGAAGTTTATGAACCTCAATTTGCAAGCGCAAAGCGTCAGATACTTGCATCTAGCCAGTTAAAAAGAAATTAAAGTTAGTCAAGAAAAGAAAATAAACGATTAACTACTGGCGTAGTACAAATACCTCTTTTTGTTAAGTGCCTGTTGATTTGCCTTCTTTTCGGCGGAAGTCTTTTTGTCTGGAGGACAAGAAGTTGACATTAATTAGTGGGGGAGAATAAGAGAACAAAAAACAAAAATGGTTTACCTTGTTTCAGCTCTGCTACATCCTTTGCTAGTAGGTACTTCTGCAATATATCCCATAAGCAAATAAGGTTTCATAAAATTAAACAGTAAATCTATATATACATGTAGAGAAAGTAGATACCTATAAGTGGCTCTTCACGTGGTAGATGGTTAATCCTTCAACGTTCATCAACCCCAGGACACTCTTTGGAGTAGCAACTGTGATGATAAGATGTTAGATTCTGTATAATACTATAAGAAAAATTGTACAATATAAGTAGTAAATCCGGTAGGCTCACTTTCAGGTCCACCAAGCGCATTAACTGCATCCATAAAAAGGTCATGTAGCTCTGTGGTCTATCTTATTCTTTGCTTATTATGCATAGAAGAAGAAGAAGAAGAAGAAGAAGAAGAAGCTTGGACTTATGGTGCCAGGGCCATCAATGTGAGATGTGTGATGATGACATTTGTCGCCATCCAAGTCAATGTTAAATGCTGGTCCTACCTGTTGTTGGATATTCTACATAAGTACTCGAGGCGTATTCAGGTAATCAGTAAGAATGACTATGAAGTACATATCTTCGTCCATTAATCTTTTGCACAAATATTATCTTTATGCTTAAAACACAAGTATAGATTTATTAAAATAGTTTCTATGTTAACCACAAAATAAAAGCTAGACATCTAGGTATGGTTACTTACAGTATGGAAAGAAAGAAATAAAGAAATGGATAATCCAAAGATCTAAGTAGAGAATACGACTTATATTACATGGCCGCGAGGAGCTCGGATCAAGGTCAGGAGTATCATCATCATGAATAGGAATGTCGAGCTCTTTGGACAAGTATTGTAGTCGAAGCTTCTCTCTCAAGGTCAACGTTGTTGGACAATTTTGTCCTTTCTCGTAAAGTTAGACAAGTATTAATTGCTTTTTTTGATTTTTCAACAACTTATCGGTTAAGTTACATAATTTGATCCAGATAAGATAATAAAATAGCCCAATAAATGATCTAAATCAATGGTTCGAAGTTCCAGTAGAAAATGAATCCCGATCAGTGTGAATCGGACCCATATCAGGCCTGTGATGGGAAAGCTCGATGTTGAAGCTATATATAAAGGTTAAGGTCTTTTACAGTTGCTAATATCAATCGTAAGTATAAGGGTTCTCTGAGTCGTTAAGAGAGCTTACGTTTTGAGACAACTGTAGAAAGACTTTACCCGCGTCTCGGAGAGCAGTTCTCATAAAGACGATGGTGGATTCACACTCATTTCAACTTCAGAAAAGCTCGTTTGAAGTTATAGAATCAAAATCGGGTATTTTTCGCATTTCTTTGTTTCTTGCCATTTCACGTCTAATTTGGGATACGTAACTAAGGTACCGTTATATACGACACGTGATATCAGAGCGGTGACGTAATTGGGTGGTTAAAAACTTTTGTTTTACAATTTTTTCTCACTTTTTATTGCATGAAAGTAGTATATATAAGTTTAACTTTGAGAAACGGGGTGAAAACAAGCTTAGGAGCATGAAAAATTGACCCGAAATTCGCTGAAAATTGCCTTTTTCTAACGAGGAGTGCTTCATTGTCAGGCGTGTGTGGTACACATACCTGACAATGAACCGAGACGTGCGGCTGATGTCATATTGACACATCAGTCGTACGGACTACTACAGTAATAATAACAAAAACAAAAATTTCAGATTTCCTGTAAAGATGCCCCACGGTATTTTATGTCAATTTTTGGGTCTAAGAAATTCATAAATTGAAATTTTCTATTTTTTTACATTAATAATAAATTAAAGTTTAACTCTAGTAAAAACAATTAAGGCATTCTGAATATGATTTCAGGTGAATTTTCATGCTTCGGACATCACATGGGGGAGATACTTAAAGTTTTTATATCTCGGGTCTCATGTCCAGTGTTCAGGATTGCATGATAATCACTCGGAAAAGGAATTAAGACATTCTAAAGCCATTTTTAAGTGAATTTTTGTGCAACGAACTTGTTATAAGGGAGATACATGAGATTCTCGTGTCTTGGGTAGTTAGTTTAGTGTCTAGTGATGCATGATAGTCACTTTACTAAAATTTTTCTTTGACGAAAGTCTTAAATGAAGTTTTCTGATAATGTCTTCAGCACGAGTGTGTAACAATGAGAATGTGTATTCAAGTTTTGCATTTATTGATGCTATATTGTTACATACCATATGCCCATAAAGAATGTGAGGATGACATAAAGATGTATTCTTTGTGTTTGTGGACTCTTTGAGTGCTTATGAGGATGTAGTCACCAAAGTGACCTTTCAAGTCAGTATTTTGAATTGTTCTACTTGCATGTTGGGGGATGTCTTTGATTTTATGTTTGGTTATTCTGCTCAAAAGTGTTGGCCTTACATAACATTTTGAGATGTGCATAAAGAAATTAGATGGAAGAAAGTTGTTGCTCAAGTGATCTATTCGCCCAAAGATGGTAGTATCATAAGAGTTGATGGTTTGTACTTTAATCTCTTTTAAGTGGAGGTCTAATTGCATATATTATGTATTCAGCCCAAAGTTGTTTCATAATATATGTGATCAAATTTTCGGTAAAGATACTATTTAATGGCTTTGAGTATCACTGTTGTTCTACATTTGTGCTGATTTAAACATTATTATTTTGAAGTCACCTATTTGGTTAACAAAATCAGTTTCATCATTGAAACCTTGATCGATTTCAATACAAAGAAGTGGACAGAGGATGTATTGAATGCCATGGAGATAGCTGAGGTTGATATGGTCATACGGATGGATAGGCCATCTCCACCTACATGTATGAGCTTGAGAGTTCATAAAGTAGCCTATGAAGTCTGGGATTGGTCTGATAGATTATGTCAAATGACCATTAATAAATCCATTCCTGACCATTTGCTTAGTGGACTTCTGGACACAAACATAGTGAAGGAGTTTCTTGGTAATGTTTTCCAGAGAAACACAGTCTCACCTACTGTTGAGACAAATGCCTTGATGAAAGAATTATTCTCTATGAGATATATGGGAGAAGGGGGAGTGATGGAGTACATATCAAGAATGATCTATCTTCATAGTAGACTGAAGATGTTAAACATTCCTCTTCCTAATGTCTTCATGGTTCACCAGATTCTGAATACACTCCTTCCAGAGTTTAGTAATCTGGTGATGACATATTATTCACAGGATGAGGAATGGGACTTCAATGTTTTGAGTGCCCATTACATTGTTGAGGAGGAAAAACTTAAGTTTGCTACTCCTATAGCCCTCAAAGCAACTAAAGGAAAAGTAAAATGAACCCGCTAAATTCAAAGATAGAAAGACTAAATCTTTTCCACATACTGATACTGGTCAATCCAGTGCTGGTAAAGGTCCGCATTGTTGGACCCCGAACTTTTCTTAGAAGACTGTTGAAGATAGAATTGGCCTTTAAGGTCTTCATAAAAGTTGTAGATCTTGAAACCCTCTTTGAAACCATATAAATAACACCTTGATCCAATATCTCTAGAGAAAGTTATGGCAATTGTAAAACATCTTCTATGCTTACTACTCATAAACTCCTTCTGGGTTACTGTTCATCATCTATCTTCTGTCTCATTTTCGACCCTTCAGAAGATAGAATCTGTCTTTGAATTCTTCAAGAGAGTTGTAGATCTTGAAGTCCCCTTTGAAAGCATCCTAAGATTATCTTTATCCAACACCTCTAGTGAAAGTTATCTCATTTGTTCCGAGACAAGTTTAGTATGATTGAAGACAAAAATATGTTTGATTCTTTTGGCCATAACTTCTTCTCTAGACACTCAAATGACTCGATTCTTGAACCATTGGACTCGTAAGA
>JANQAP020037496.1:0-10001 GCA_026874005.2 Erythroxylum coriaceum | reverse complement strand
AGAATCTAGAATCCTACTTGATAGAGGAAACAGAGTAAAGCTGAATATTAAGAGTGTTATCAATACCTCTACTATTTATGAAATGGAGATTAAGACTGAAGCTGATTCGGATAAAGATGTCATATTGAAAGTACAGTCTAAAGGAGAGCTTTCAATCAGAAGAAGCAGAAAAGAAGATGTTTCATCTGGTATGCAAGCAAAACCTTAAGCAACGAGAAGAATCTCAACTGAGCTGACAAAAGTTGAACAATCGTCTTATAAGTCAATTCAATCTAAGACGATTCCTGAAAGGAAGGAAAGTGTAAAAGTTCAACAACCAACTCACAAATTGCCTTTAAAGAGAAAGGCTGAGACACTTCAATCAGAAAGACCTGAGATGACTAGAAGGTCACCAAGATTACAGAAGAAGCAAAAAATTCTGACTCTTGATCAAGTTTCTGAAAGGGTAACAGAACAACAACAGCAGCCTGGTAAAGCAATTGTCTCTATCCCTCAGACTTAATTAGAACAACCGTCTAGAGAGACAGAGATAAAAAGAAAGTTAGTATTTGAGCAGAAGAAGTCTCAATAACTATCTTCCAAGTTGGCAGAAGAACAAAGGAAGACGAAGATGATTCAGAAAAGAAAGGTTGAAAAGCAGCAACCAACCTATAACCTTGCTCAACTAATGAAGCAAGAAGATTTGAAGATGAAGATTATAGAATAATCAATACCTGATCGAAACAGGGGTTGGATTATCATTAGAGAATCTCATAAACAGAAAGTTAAGGTTCAAGTTGAACCTGTAACTATAAACGATCAGACGATACATCTTCTTAGCTCTGAAGATAGAAGATTGTATGGTATTCTGCGAGATGAAAAGGCAGAACCATATCCTTTGAAGATGACTAAAAATCCTTACACAATCTATCCAGTGACAAGCAGAACAATAATAAAGATTGTAACGGATGTATAACCTAGATGTCCAACACTGATAGACAACAAAGATAAAGGAAAGAAGAAGAAATTCCCTGAGAAGTAACAAGATGATCTCACGGAAGAAGAAATTCAAATGGCAATAAAGAATATAGACGATGTATATCATACAGCTCAACCTGTAGGCATCCATATTTCTCATCACATTTCAAGACCATCAAGAAGCAACTTTGGGAAATCAAACATAGGTGAAAGTTTTAAGGTAGTTGGGAAAATATCGGAAGGAAGATACAAGAAGATTACAATTAAAGGTATCAATTTCTATTTAGAAATCTTTGTGCACTTACTTGTTCACTTTAAACCCATAGGTTTCATACCTTCTGTCAAAGATATCCTACACCTTCTAGGAAACTCCATTTTGAAACTACCATACCCTGATGATCTTGACGTTCCCCCACAAACACAATTCTTTCAATTACCCTCCATTGAAATTATTGAATTAGATGATTCAATTAGAGAACCCTCTGTCTCTGAGTATCTTCATCCACAATGTAAAAAGCTACAAGACTCTACCGATAATTTGGAGTACTTGAAGAATTTCATCACATAGACAGAAGCTAGTCAAAAGTAGAAGGAAGAACATGACACCTTAGCTAAACAGATTCAAGAAATTGACACTAAAGTTAATGAACTAAGTGACTCAGTTGATGATCTTCATGAGGAAGTACCACTTCTACGAGTGACTATAGAAGAAGACCTCAAGACGATCCGCCTTGATATCAAATAGATGTTCTCTGAAATATTGAAGCATTTGAAATAATTTTTTTTTATTAATAACAAATAGGGGGAGAATAGTAGGAAGCAAAGGCAAAGAAGGAGAAAAGAAGAGGGAAGAAATTTTATTTTGGAAATTTTATTTTAGCTCATTTCTATGCATTGTATATCTTATAATATTCATCTAAATAAATAAATAAATTTTGTCTGAAAATTATTCGTTTGAATATCTTTTCGTTTATCTTCTAATATTATGATTATTTGTTATCATCAAAAAGGGGGAGTTTAGAATTGAGAGTTGAAGGTTCAGAGTTGTAAGGTTGTGTCTCGTGTATATTGTCTTATTCATTACTTTTCTCTATGACTATAAGTGATATTTATAGTCTAAATCTCCAATGGTCTTCTTGAAAACTACTTGTAGAATCTTCAGAGATCAGTTGAAGTTGGTTGTTAGTTGAGTCCTGTAACCAACTCCAACTAACTAACTAACTGACGTTGTAAATTGTTCTTCAATAATAACGTCTTGATTTGTTTTATATAATTCATCTTATGTCTTTGCTTTGTCTGATGGCTGTGCTTCGTCTGATGACTCTGCTTCGTCTAATGACTTCGTTTCGTCTGATGACTTTGCTTCATCTGATGACTTCGTGCCTCTTACATTTATTTTCACACTTAATCAAACTCATCAATACAGTTCACGCACTCTTTTATTATTATTATTATTATTTGACTTTCATTAAAATCAATAGAAGAAGTGAAGTCTTCTTGACTTAACAATCTCCCCTTTTTTGATGATAACAAATAATCATAATATTAGAAGATAAACGAAAAGATATTCAGATGAATAATTTTCAGACAAAATTTATTTATTTATTTAGACGAATATTACAAGATATACAATGCATAGAAATGAGCTAAAATAAAATTTCCAAAATAAAATTTCTTCCCTCTTCTTTTCTCCTTCTTCTCCTTTGCTTCCTACTAATTTTAACTTAGAAAATCAAACTTCTATAATAATTATAATTTTCTATAAGTAAACCATAGAAACCTTTTTGTTATTTTGGTAGTTTAGTTATCTTTTATTCAATCTAGTTTTTTTTTCATAGTTTACTATGGATTAATAATTATATTGATATAGTTCATATATAATCAACACTTTATAATTACTCTAGTTTTATAAACTTGCTACAATTAACAATTGCCTATCAGTTTGACTAGTCATAATACAAAAATCCTTTCATAATCAGAGTCTATTTTGATCATCAGAGAAAAGTGCTTAATCTTTAAAAAATCTGTTAAGGAACTTTTAAAATGGTTTTGAATAATGTTTTTCTAAAAAAATGTTTTTATTCTTAAAAGAACTTAATGAGTTTTAAAAACTTATTTTTCAGGTACTCTAGTTTTATAAACTTGCTACAATTAACTTTGTACAATTGCAGATCATTTAAACTAGTCAGAATACAAAAAAACTTTCATAATTAAGAGAATCTGTTTTGATCATTAAAAAAAAGTTCTTAATCTTTAAAAAATCTTTTTAGGAACTTTTGACATGGTTTTGAAACATGTTTTTGTCAAAGAAATGTTTTTTTTATTCTTGAAAGAAATTAATGAGTTTTAAAAACTCATTTTCCAAGTACACTAGTTGACTGATCTAGTTTAGTGGTTGATCAATATTATGTTTATGGTACATTGGTTGACTATTTAACTTGAGCAAACGATCAATGTGATTTAAGAAATATTTTAATTTATTTTGATTATAAGCAAACCATATTTAAAAGCTTTTAGAGATCATATATAAGAGTATAAATATACCATATATAAGAGTTGTGGCATAAGGTTGTGGAATAGTATAAAGTTTTTAAAGTTTTAGGAGCTTAGAGAATACATGTTTATATTACATAACACATATTAATCTTTTTTTTGGAAATTAAAGAAATGTATTCCAAAAATAAGGATAAGTCTTACAAAATGTACAAAGAGTGACATTTGTTTACAAAATTCATACATGTATAAGTGTAGCATACATTTAGAGAAGTTAACCCAATTCAGGCTTAAACTACATAATATTCCTCATCTTAGAGTTTTAGGAAACATACTCTATGTTATATAATTCCCTATGTATTACAAGATAACGACTCTTCCTTCTTTCACAGTATAAGATACCCTTTTATCTTGCTCATTGTGCTCAAGTAAAAGCTATTTCCATTCATTTGGATAACGACTCTTCCTTCTTTCATAGTATAAGATACTCTTTTATCTTGCTCATTGTGCTTAAATAAAAGCTATTTCCATTCATTTGCTCTTACTTGAATCTCTTTTTATTTCTTTCTTGCCATATCTCATAGATTCCAGTGTAAAGGCTAAATTTAGGAGCTTCGAATTGTCCCTTAACATCATACGTTTCCTCACCTGGTTGACTATTTCTTCTGATTGATTTCCAACAACATTGAAGTTACAAGCATACTTGATTTCCTATAAAGGACCCTGATGTATAAATATTAGAAGTATTGATAATCTATTGCCTTAATAGAGTTAGAGCATGAGATGTACATATGGTCAATGGTTGATAAAGTCTTAATCCTGTCCATATTAGCTAGCATGTTCCTTAGAGATAACTAAGTGATAACTACACAATAGGGATTGTTCCCTGAAAATTGTATTATCTTATGCCAACTTACCTCGTGAGCACGATGTTTAAAAAACTTATGTGCATATAGGTTTGTGAACTTCCTTAAGGAGTGAAGTGTTTATATGACTTTGTACTCCTCATTTGATCTTGGCAAGTAACAAGGGAGAGCTCAGAGTAACCAGTCAAAGACTCTAAGTTTAATGCTCCATTTTTGGTCAATAATAAGAATGTTAACCTTTACATTTGGTTTTAACATGTATTTTAAATGAAATAGGTAAAAAGGTCCCTTTTTGCACCAGTTATCGAACTAGATCCAAGTTCTTTTATCATTCCCAATTATGCACTTGAAAGCATGAGCCTTTTTTCCTCTTAGTTATAGTATATTGTGCCAGGTCTATAAGGTTTTTGAATTCCTTTGCACTTTTTGGAAGCTTCATCCTTATAAGTGTTTATCATGGAGCTAGATATCCTTTTTATCTATTAGTAGCTTCCACATCCTTTTAGCTAGGAGAATTTTATTAGAGTTTTGGACAAATCTTGTTCCTAGACCACCTTTCTTCCTTAGACAATAAATATAACTCCAAGACACTTTGGATCCTAAAACTTTACGTACATTCCCATTCCACAGTAAGTTTCTCAGTAGCTCTCAATGTCTTTGTATAAGTGGAAGATCCAGTTGTTGTATAAGTTACTTAATATCGATTTAATCAATTGGATTCTTCCAACATAACTCTAACTCTCTATCATACCAATTGTTAAGTCTTCTTTCAATCTACTCCAATAGAGATATGCAATCATTATATGAGGGCTTTTGTTACTTGGTGCAAGTAAGGGGAGTTTTGAGTTGTATACTTTTTGGAATTGCAGACATCTTAACCTTAAACAAGATTTAAAAAAGGTTACTCTCCATGCAAAATAAGATGATTATAAAGTTTTCTCTTTACCTATGATAAAGAAGATATTGTATGGAGAGTTGCTCTTCACTCATTGAAGGAAGGATGAAGATAATAAATTCTTAAGTTGAGATTTAAGAGTGGACATATCCCAAGATTTATTTGGTCAAACCACTACAAATTAGTTTTGCCTCTCTTTCTTTACAAAAGTTTTTGATATAGTTAAGTAATAGAGAATGTGACTGTGGAAAGTTTCAAAATAATATTTAAAACACCAATGACTTTGAGAAAGGAATGTGAGTTAACGACAAATAACTTTTGATAAAAATAGTGAGTGAAATGTTGCCCAAACAAAGGGGGAGGACAAAAGTCAAAGGATATTATAGGAAAGAGATTGCAATGTCTGCTCCTTATAAATAGGAGAGAAGAGGATGACGGGGTTATGTAAGTTAACAAACATTTTTATACAAGATATGATTTGCTTATCTGAAATTCTACATAGGAGGTGGATATGACAATCTGGTATCAAAAAGAAGAGGAGAGTTGAAAATCTTTATAAACTAATAAAAAGAATAGGGATAATAAATTACAAAATTTTAAAACTTTTTTCGATTTTTGTTTTATTTTATTATCTAACCTTTCAAAATTTTTAATTATGTGTTCAACCTTTTAAAAATAAGATAAATTAGTTCAAAAGTCTTTCTTTATTAATATTTTATTGATATGGATGGGGAAACATCATAATAACTAATATTTAGAGAGACTACGTGACATTTTCTTCTCCTAATGTTTTTGAGTATCAAACAAATGATCTATTCCGAATACATAACTATCAATATCCATTCTTAATAGAGTAATTACTATGAAAATTTTAGGGATAATACATATTGTAATATGAATTTTATAATTATGATCTCCTCGTAATTCATCGTAATTTCATTTACGAGGATATTTATCTTATAGACCTTATATTATACGTAATTAATTAAACAAGCATATGTAAGAAAAAATGTATTTAATTAATTATGTCATAAATATATTCCAACCGATTGATTATAAAATATAAACCAACACAAAATAATACAAATAAAAATATCAAGGAATAAAATGGAAAAACGTTGATGGTGGCTATAAAATGTAAAATGTCAATCATGTTATATGCCTTGTAGATGTAAGACAAGTTCTCTCCTTACGATAAAAATAACTTCTTAGTTGCCATTTTGGATTTTGAATGCATAAAAAAGGGGATAATAGATTCTAAGGTGCCTAACCTTTTGGAATTTTTTAAATTGGTGTCAAAGATTTTTTAAATTTTCAATTAAATGACCAACCTTTTATAACTTTAACATCTTTGTTCAAAATGTTAGTTTTATTAATATTTTGTTAATTTGGCTAATAAAATCATTTTTCTATCATATGTAAGCTTCCACGTGAAAAATTAATGACCAAATAAGCATCAAGATAGATTAATACAACCAACCTATAACTTATACCCTATAACCTATACCCATAACTCATACCCATAACCTATTTTAGTTTAAAATAACCACATCATCTTCATCTTTTGCGTCATCATCTAGGAAGCACCATTTATTTTTGTCTCCTGTACTCTACATGTTTGTTCTTTCAAGGCTTGACATTATGGGGTTTAACATTATGGTCTAAAACTTCACAAGTTGGGTATATTTTTTCTTTTCTGTTTACTGTTCATTTTTGTATTAAGTGTGTCATTTGCCTTTGATTTTATGTAGTAGCAACCTCTAATCCAGCTAGAGGATGTTCCTTTCAATTTTCTTGTGAGAATTTCTTTTTCTTTTTTTCATGTGTGATAGTTTGCTTTTTACTGGTTTGTCTTTTTTCCTTTTCTCTTGTGAATTTCGATAATAGTTACTGGATTTTGTATAACAATATTTTGAGAAAATCATTATGATGAATGGACATGATTCTTGTAGATTCTTAGCCCAAAAGAACTGAGAATCTTAGCATCATAGGCTTGATTTACTTCATCTTTTCTTATATTAGGTAAGATGGATCTGTGATGATGTTTCTTAATTAGTGATATGCTTTTTTACTTTATTTACTAGTAGTATTTATGAGCTACCATTAGATGAGGAAAAGGGTCATAAGCTAATTCTCTAGAAATTGTGATTGTTTCTCGGGAAATATAAGTTGTGGCTTATTGGAAGGAAAAATTTACCTAGGTTACAGTTAGCTCAAGGATCAATTAGTCATTAGCTCTAATTCCAAATGAAATCCTTCCTCCACCAACTCTAGTCACTCATTTTCTACCGTTACTTCTCAATAATTTTTTAAAGAAAACCCCTAAAAATGACTGCAATTCATCTTCCCTAGCCCTTGGCCCTACCAAGAAAGAGATAATTATGAGAGGTAGTATTGATAACCAAGCTTATTATGTTCTTGGTCATAAAACTACAAACATCTGTGACCTCTATGCTTTCAGTCATAAGTTAGGACAAAGATAATTTGTTACTATATATTTGAACACATTTTTTTGTATGATTGAGCATAATTCTCCTAATTTAGTAAAGCCGATTTATGAAAAATGTAATGGTATCCTTCTCCTAATGTAAAGGAAGTTAGGGAGTGTATTCTCCTTCCAGTTTCATTCTTTATAGATGAAAGATACGTCATTCCTCATAAAAGAGAGGATGTTCTTATAGTGCCTCCCTATATTAATCTTGAAAATGGCCAACGGGTGGTCATGCCTCAAATTCTCAGTAAACAAAGATTTTGAGTGGAGATTGAAGATAATTAACCATAATACAATTTAGGGGGCAACATCGTAGCTGTTGGACCCCGTTTCCAGAGCCCAACTATCCGGAATATCAAAAGATGTGAACGTATTATCCTGTAAGGTTATTTCTATGGGATCTCTCTAGCCAAAACTAGTTCCAGCAGTGGAATCACTAATTTACTTCTTCTAAACAATTGTAGCTCCATGTCTCTAGTTTAT
Organism: Erythroxylum coriaceum; assembly: GCA_026874005.2. NCBI lineage: Eukaryota > Viridiplantae > Streptophyta > Magnoliopsida > Malpighiales > Erythroxylaceae > Erythroxylum > Erythroxylum coriaceum. The sequence continues at coordinate 1,816 of JANQAP020037496.1, read as the reverse complement.
TTTGAAACAATAATCGTCTCATTCAGAGCTCTACCAATCAAGATATGATTAAAACACCGAAGTATGTTCAGTAAAACAATCAATTCATGCTCTTTTAGTCGTTTCCCACTTTCTCTCCTTCAATCTTTTTGGAATCGACTCCAATGGATACCAAAATTTTATGGAGAGATAGAGAAATAAGTTAGGAATCTCTTAATTCAATACTCACTTCATTTGGTGATCGGATGATGAAGTTATGGCCAAATGAGTCAAACCTAGTTATGTCCTCAATCATATTGTACCTATCTTGGGACAATTGACATAACTTTCAATAGAGAGATCAGATTAAGGTAGTCATAGGACTGTTTTGAAGAGGACTTCTAGATCTACAACTTTTATGAAGACTTCGAAAAGAGATTTTGCCATTTGGATAGTCAAAACATGGTTCGTCACAGCAAACTAAATATTTCGCCTCGATGAAATCAGGAAATATTTCCTAGGACCTCTCAGGAAAAGTTCGCCGCGGCAAACTAAATGTTTCGCCACAGCAAAATTAGGAAATATTTTCCAGGACCTCTCAGGAAAAGTTCGTCACGGCAAACTAAATATTTCGCTACGGCGAAACCAGGAAATATTTCCAGAGACCTTTAAGGAAAATTTTGCCGCAACGAAGTCACGAGATGGAGACGAAAACGCCTTTTGAGAAAAATTCGCCGCAGTCAAAGCTGACTTTGCCATGGCGAAACCTTCTAACCTATAACTCTAACTTAACATTTCAACACTAAAAGATACACATACACTTCATATCAATTCAACTACTAAGTACTTTTGTTAAATTTCTTAAATCTCCCCTCAAATAATTAATCCCATACAACCCTTCCAATCTCTAACATGTTATTCTAAACCAAACGACAATTTACCATCACATACTCATTCCTCTTTCACAACCATCATCATACACAACAACAAATCCTCAAATTCTCATTCTCATTGCTAAACAAGTAAATATTTAATCAAGCTTTAGTTACATATCAACATACACATCACAAACTTAAAACAAAATACCAAAGATGCTCATGTTTGATATGCCTATAAAGCTATCCAAAAATGTTCACTAACTTAGTACAAAAGTCTCTAACTTTCTTGAGTTTCCGATGCCTTACAAGGATTTGCTAACCGTCTTGTTCTGCACCTGAGAAGTGGAAAAAGGATGGGTTGAGCTATACAATCAGTGGATAATATATTTATAACCATTGGCATTTAACCATAATTCAAACATATGTATAGGTATAGCTACTAATTCAAAATTCTTAATCCTTCTAATAATTCAAGCATTAATCAAATTAGCTCAAAATTCATAACACATAACATAAACTTTAGTCATTTAACACCACACTCAAATGCATCATATTTGACAATTCAAAAATGTAATGCACAAATAAATGGCTCGAGAGTTCTGTGGGACGAAATAAAGAAACCGAAGTTTACTCCGTGAACAAAATGAGTCCGATTTTTCAGGTTCTTGTGGCCTGAAGCGGGCAGCCGGGAGGAGGCTATAGGTTAACTTGCACGTGACTAATTTAACGAGTTCCTCTCTTGCCCAATCACAAACAAATTTCATGCTCAATTCAATCAAACACAGATTCCTCATTTCATGCTTCTTTTACTTTTCTTCTTTCCTTTTTTTTATATAAACACCATAACTATTTCAAGGCATTACATAATCATAATTCATCATGCATTTTCAAATATTCACAACAATTTCAATTTCAAGAATTCCAATGCAAGCAAATCCATACACACACATAAGCAAGAATTTGCACAATTGCACAATAAT
>JANQAP020037460.1:0-10002 GCA_026874005.2 Erythroxylum coriaceum | reverse complement strand
AATCACATATAATAGAATAAAATTTATTAAATAATTAATAATAATATTTTTATATAATTAATAATAAAATAATAAAAATTTATTAAAATTTTTATTATTTTAAAATATAAAATATATAAAAAATTATTTGTCACAGTTGTGACTTGAACAACTGTGACTTTTTAATTGGACATGATTTCTATTTTAAAATTATAGTGTTAAATCTCTTGCAACAACCATTTTAATATCAGGGGTATAATAGTCATTTATTATACATACATTCTATTCTATCCATCTTCCAAATAACATTTCATTACATTACATTATGAACCCTTCCATCCCTCGCAAACAACTTTTCACTACATTACATTCCATTCCATTATAAACCGTTCATTTCCGTTCCATTCCTTTCCATTCCATTCTATTAATTAACATCCAACCAAACAGGCCCTAAGGGCCTGATAGTGAGTTTCTAATGCTCAAGAAATCCTCCCATAGTTTGATTCTTTGAAACTTAAAATCAGAAGCATATATAATGGAGATGTCAAAGGAGTGATCTGAATTTTCCAACTTGCAATTAAGATGAAAAAAATTATATGAATTGCTTTAATAAAAATTTTTTACTTTCTTCTTGTTGAAAGCAAAGAAAATTTTTCCTAGAACGTTCATTGAGTTCTATAGTTTGTGATCTTTGATTCTAATCTCTCGCAGTCCTATAGTCGATGTTTTTCCAAAATAATATCTTTGTCAACCTTCCTTTTACGGCATTCATTTAAACCCCTTATAGTCTAAAAAAGCATATGTTCGAAGTGGGGAACTAATAGCCACCCCCTTCGGTTTTCTTCTTTTCCTTCCTAAATTTCTATTGGTAGTTAGAGATAATAGCTTAATCTGCTCCAGTTCTCAGCTTTCTGGGGTTTACTGATTATGAGTCTCCTCCTCATTCACATTATAGCTAGGGAGTGGTTCTATATCTTCACCCTCCCTTATTACCTTTTGCTTTCCTTCAGATTCTGTGACATTGTCTTGTTTAACAACCTGAACCTCAATAGTTAAGTCTATCAATATAGTTGGTTGATCATTCCCTGAATTTTCTTCTTCTGCAAGTTGAGCTGAATCCTCTTCAAGCCCTATAGGTTTGAAGAAACTCCCTGAAGAAAAATTTTTCCTTGTTGGTTGCCATTATTTCTTTCCCAGTTGAGGTTTCCAATTATAAGTAAGAAGAAATTTTGTTTTAGTTAATTCACCATTAAGATCTAATTTGATTATAGGTAATACCTCAGGTAGTTCATCCTTGGAGTTCACCTTTACATATATTCTTGCATAATAGATTTTCTTAAGTTTAGATGTAGCTAAATCGAAAGCAATCAGCTACCTTATAGAGCTTGGTAGGAAGCTCAATCCATCTAGAATCTAATACTCTAAAGGAATGTTGTTGAAGTTAATCTATAATGAGATAGTTTTGATTCTAAATCTGCTAACTTCCATTCCATAGGACCATTTTTGAACAAACATTGGTTGACCTCTAATGTGCCAAAGACCAACTTCCATTACCTTGTTTAAGCTATCGACATTTAAGAATTTAAGAGAAAGTTATCTTTTTCAATGTGCAAGACCCTACTCAGCCTTTTGCTTTCCCATCTATTGTGCACCCAACTTTAAGGGAATGCAGGTCTTTTGTTGACAAAGTATTCCATCATAGTGTTTCCACAATGTTTAATGCCTTTTTGTAATATCTCCAAGGGGGAGTAACAATGCCTTGAATTAAAGTAGATAGGAAGTGTTTAGGCTCATTCCTTAGGGTGTCAAAAGCTACTACATTGCTTCATAATTTTCTCACTTCATTCAGCTTATTGTTTGCTTGTTGGTTATAAATGACCCTAGCCTCTTGAAGGGAAGGGAACTGTCTCACATCTAAGCTTCCATGAGGGAAGTGGGAAGTTAAGGGACTCATCGAGCTACCTCCTTTGGAGGCTTCCATAAAACTTTCCCAAAATAGCAACTTACAGTCTACTTCAACTACTTCTCTCTTAGAATAGAAAGAATCAACAGATCCCTCTTAGACTCCTTAAGATCGCCTTCAAAATTGCTAACTTCTTGAGAATTAGATAGATGTAGGACTTATAGTTATACGCATGATATTAGATAAAAGAACCTTGTTTATTTTATCAAAATATACATGATAAGGTACATATCAATGGAATATTAGAGCCACTATACTCATATGCATGTCTTACTGTCACATTAAAACATTTTAAACTTAAATTAATAGTTACGTCTACAATCAATTTATCTAATTCAATATTATAGAGACTATTTATTTAATTTTAAATATACAACACCAATTTTCTATGGAATAAAACATGAAATATATGATATTTTACTGTAAATTTTAATGGAATACCTATCCTTAATTAACAAAGTAGAAGCAACAAAAGAAGAAGAGAAGAGAAGGTTTTGAGGAAAAGAAAATAATTTTTTTTTCTTTTCACATCTCTTGGGTTATTTGGTAGCTAAAATGGTTTTAGGAAACAAATCGTTGCTTTGAAATTTGTCTTTTCTTATTTCTCAACGATATTAAACCAAAGTTGTATTTTTAGCAAAAAGTATATATCTAAAAAACATCTTATTTTATTAATTATTAGAGCAAAGATAATGAGTAATATAATGCATAGTAATAGAGTGATAAAATGACGCATCAATATAAAAAGACATAAAATCGCTCTATAGAAAATATATCAATTCAAGGATATCATATAAAAATACTTAAAGAAAAATATGAACCGGCACATTTGAAAAAGAAAGGATTAGTAGTTACAAGATTTTAAGATTTTGATAGTCACTAACAAATTAGATAAGATTAATATGTTTAGATAATCTTGAGTGGGAGCACTCTAGAAGATGAAAAAAATCTTTCTAACATTTTGTTTAATCACAATTATAAATTGTCAATTACAAGCTTTCGTAGACTTCTTATAGTCATAAAACTATAAACTATAGTTCTAAAATGAAATAACAAGTTGAAAATAAAAAAAACCTATATAAAAATAGCATAAGACCAACACCTATCTTGGACTAAAACCAGTGGTAGTTTTATTTTAGACAAAATTACGCAAACCAAAAATGACTTCAACATCGGTTATATATTGAACTCTAACATCAAATTTGTCCTAAAATTTTATTTTACAAAACTTTGTAAAAAAGTGACGTTTACAGATAGGACTCTAGTTTAATTACATTATGTTTCTTCAATAATCAGCAATCTAACAATAGTGCAAGATTGTGGCCAGTTATCCTCTAAATCTGGCACCAATTATATTTTATAATTGTGATTCTTTAATTTTTTTCTTCACTTTAATTACTACGATAGGTCTAACTTTAACTTTTGGAAGTATCAAAGCCTCACTCCTTGCATAAATATCTATCGTTAAATTTATAAGCAATATTTTGGCTTTATTTGTCCTACTTTGTGTCAATAGTCCCTTAATATCCTTTAAAGAATCTATAGCAGCCTTTAAAGCTTGAGCAGTAGATGCTTCTTTCCTCTTATTTTCCTTTTCTTCAATTGGATTTGTCCTTAAGCTAACATCTTCCTCTACAAAATCAATAGGAGATAAATTAGAAACATTGAAAGTAGTATGAACACCATATTCACCTGGCAAGTCAATCTTATAAGTATTGTTTACTCTTTTAATGATATGAAATAGTCCATCTCCTCTTGACTATAACTTATATTTTTGCTTGTTTGGAAATCTCTCCTTTCACAATTGAAACCAAATCCAATCTCCAAGTTTGAATATCACTTCCTTTGTCCCCTTGTTAGCTTGCTTAACATATTGATGGGTTCTCCTGTTAATGTTCAGAGTTGCCTTCTCACGAAGTTTTTTCACCAATTTAGCTTTCCTTTTCCCATCTAAAATACTCCTTTCACCTAATGGAATAGGCATAAAATCTAAATGAGACAATTGGTTGATCTATAAATAATATCAAATGGTGTAAACTATATAGTATTATGGACACTCCTGTTATAAGTAAATTTAATAAAAGGTTATAACTTTTTGCAGGCCTTAAGATTCTTACCTATAATAGCATATAACAATGCTCCTAGGGTCTTATTAACCTCCTTAGTTTGACTATCAGTTTGTGGATGACAAGGTGTAGAAAATAATAACTTAGCCCTTAATTTTCCCACAAACTCTTCCAAAAGTAGTTAAAATCTAAACATCTCTATCTAACGTTATGGTTTTAGTAACCCCATGCAACCTAAAAATCTCTTTGAAAAATAATTCAACACTATAGGATGCATCATTAGTTTTATAACATGTAATAAAACGCGATATCTTAGAAAGTATATCCACCATTATGAAATATGAATCCTTACCATTCCTAGACCTAAGTAACCCTAAGATAAAGTCCATCAAAAGATCTATATATTGTTCATTAGGTAAGGTAAAGGTGCACATAAGCCATGGTGTTACACTATTAATTTGGTCTACTCATAAGTAACACACCTCTCATACACTCTCACTTTATATAACTAAATGAAATACTCACTTAATATCTTAAAAGTATCTTAACTTCAAAATGAACTATCAAGCCTCTCTCATAAGCAACTTTATCAAATAACTACGAGTATACATATTTGATTTACACTAAATAAATACCTTTATACCTTTTTAACTCCCTAAAAGTTGATTCAGGATCATCAATATACAAGTTTATAAGATATTCAAATCCTATTAATTTAGTATGTACAGTAATTAAAAAAGCAATTATCCTAGATAATGTATTATCAACTATATTTTCCTTACCTTGTATAAGGAAAAGTCGTTATAAACTTTACCCAGTTGTCATGTCTCTTACTCAACTTACTTTGATCCCAGATTTACTTTAATGATTCACAGTATATATATATATATAGTAGGATGACCTTAAACTACTTGACTTACAATAAAGAGATATATCCATTGGCGAAAGTTTTAGAAACTTGATAACAATACTTATAGCCTAAGATAAAGAGATATATGCATTGGCGAAAGTTTTAGAAGCTTGATAACAATACTTATAGCCTAAGGAGCTTATGATATATATATATATATATATATATATCTTTATTGTAAGTCAAGTAGTTTAATGTCATCCTACTAAGCTTCTCATTAAAGTACACTATCAACACCACTTTAATTTTGACACTTGAAGCATCACACTCAATCTCAGAAGTCTTGGTAAAGTTAGATAAATCTAATATGGGAGATGAACTCAACTTCTCCTTTAATAGATTAAAAGCTCTTTCTTAATCTTTATCGACTTAAATTCTACACTCTTCTTCACTAGCTCAGCTAATATTGCAACAACAATACTAAATTTCTTAACGAATCATCTATAAAACTAGCCAACCTATGGAATCTTCTAACATCACCAATAGTTTTGGGTGTTCGCCACTCTCTAATAGCTCTTACTTCCTCCTTAACTACCTCTATACCTGTTACACTCACCATATAAATTAGAGACACAACCTACTTAGGGCAAAATGTATTATTATTCAAATTATCATTTTTTATATAATTACATGAAAATATTTTCTAAATGCTAAGCATGCTCATATATGATCTTACTATAAATAGGAATATCATCAAAGTGTAGTACCATAAATTTCCTTAAAAATAAAAGTAAATTTTTTTATCAATTTAATACAATTACTATTTATATTAGTCAAACCAAAAGGAATTACTAATCACTCATACAATCCATGTTTAATTTTAAATTTAGTTTTCCACTCATCTCCTTCTTTAATTTTAATTATATTGTACCCAAATTTTAGATCACTCTTAGAGAATAAGCTCGCACTAAATAACTCATCAAGTATGTCACCTAATCTAAGAATGTAATGTTGATTCTTTATAGTGACTTTGTTAATGGTGCGACAATCTACACATATTCTCTATATTCTATCTTTCTTTAATACTAAAAAAATAAAAACACCAAATGGGCGTAGATATTCCATTATATACCCTTCCTATAAAAGATCTTTCACTTACTTTGATATCTCTAGTCTCTTTTAAATTTGTTTAATAAGATGGTCTCTTTAGATTCTGCGCATTTAGAATAAAGTTAATTTATTACTTAGTCCCTGTCTCAAGTGGTAATCAACTTTGTAGATCCTCATATAATATATTCTTACTCTTATAAAAAGAGACATAACACCATTAAATAAATTAACATCAACATCAAATTTATGAGAAAAAAATTTATAAACAAGAAAAAGCATTTAGATTTAGCCAAGAATGTATCCCTCACACCTCCTACTCTTGCTACTAAGCTCAAACCTTTTCCCCTATGTTTCTCTTTTGTTTTCTTTACTCAAAGTTTTTGAAATTTCTATAAATGTTTGCTCTCACTTTTTTTCTCTCACCCTTTTTATTTACTTTCATATATCTTGAGTTGGTCTTAATTCACTTGCTTTGTTGACAATGGGACAAAAATGATTGTTCTGCCATCTATGGTAAATGAATACCTATTTTTTTTACCCATCATATATGACCCTATGATCAAATTGCCAAGGTTGTCCTAAAAGAATGTGTATTGCATGGATTATGACCAATGCCATTTTTGTTCTAGATAAAATAATATAAACCAAAGATGAGCTTAAAGTTAGTTACATCTTGAAATTTAGTGTTAATTTTATTCCAAGGAATTAAATTGAAGTATGAAATAAAAAAAATAAAACTAGAGGCCAATAAACAAGAAAATTAAAAAAAAGGATTGAGTCTGAAGGAATCCAATTAGACTCTAAAAGAAAAAAAGAAGAAGAATTAGATAAAAACTAATCAAAGCAATTAATAAAAGTAAGAAAAAGGCAATAAGAGCAAGACCAACGAGATAAATAAAAATCATTAGAGATAGGATTCCTTGTCCCTATTAAAATACAGATAAACTTTCCTTACAATGGTTGATGCAATTACTAGTCCCTTTTGTATTTGTTTTAGATGAAACTTTCTAAGGCTTTTTTCATAAAACTCTATTAAGCCTTTTGTATTAACTTAAAACTAAAGAAATAATGAACACAAACTTAATAATACTTTTTTCTTAATGAAAATTTAAGAAGATATGAATAATGGAAAATATTGAATATATAAATTGATATTAAAAATGAAATTGAATATAAAAATAGACTCTGATGTCAAATTTTTATATGACCCTCACTAATGGGATTAATGAGATTTGAAATTAACACGGTAGGACCTAGGATCATTCTATAAAGCACATTTTGATACAAGGATACCATATGGAAGCATTAGAAGAAAGATATCAACTGCCACACTTTAGAAAAAGAAAGATTTCATAGTGATATGATCATTGCCACTGACAAGCTAGTTAAAGACCAAAGTTTTTAAAGAATCTTAAGTAAGAGCACTTTAAAAGATAGAACAAAATCTCTCTAATGTTTTGATTTCTCAACAACAATTATAAATTATCAATTATAAGTATCTTAAGGCCTCTTATATGCATAAAACCTAAATTTAAAGTTCTAAAACAAAATAATAACTTGAAAATATGAAAACCCTATCTAAATACAACATGAGATTAACACCTATGTTAGACCATGATCAGTGCCAATTTTGTTCTAGATAAAATAACCAAAGATGAGTTTGGAGTCAATTACATGTTGAACTTTAGCGTTAATTTTATTATGGAAATCTAGTTTAAGAAACTTTGTAAAAGACTAATAACAATTATATGTATAACTTCGATGTTGGTTACATTCTATTTCTTCAACACTTTAACAATAATGCAAGACCAACTAATTATTTATGTTATACAACCATGATTCTTCATCTTTCTCCTTCACTTGGATCATTATGATAGGTTTAATTTCAACCTTTATGCCTTTCTTTCCTTACTTTATATCCATGGTCACTAAATGTCCTTCAAAGGATCTCTAACAGACTTCAAAGCTTAAGTAATAGATTCTTGATCCCGTTAAGTACCAATTATATAAGAATCTTGCAAACAAAAGTAAATGTTGTTGAAATCATGAACTAGCATCAACTCCACTATGTTTTTTAGCTCTCCAACTATAGTGCAAGACTAGTGTTGGTTATCCTTTAAGTTTGAAATTGATTATATTCTGTGACTATGATTCTTTAGATTACTCCTTTATTTGGATTATTATGATTAGTCTAACTTTCAATTTTAGAAGCAGTAAAGCCTTACTCCTTATGTAGAGATCCACTATTAATTCGTTGAGGACTTCTTTAACTTTTTTCTCTTACTTCGTGGCAATGGTCCCCTAATAGCTTTCAAAGATCACCAAAAACCTTTAGAGCTTGAGTAGTAGATACTTGATTACCATTAATAAGGTTATGAAAGATTCCTAATAAGGGTTTGTGTAAAGACTTAAATTAGAGTCTCAAAACCATTATAATAGAAAGCATGAATGAGGTAAATTCTTTATATTTCTTATAATTTTTTAATGGGGATAATTCAATAATATTATATGATAATCTAATTAAAGATAATCCTAGTTATTATATTAAGAATAAAAAAATGTATTTACTAATAGAAAGAAAATATAAATGTGAACTCTTATGGTAAGTCAAATAAATTAAGTGATGGAAAATGAGCTAAATTTTTTGTATTTCTTATAAATTAAAAATTTTAAAGAGTTAACATGCATAAACTAATTGAAAATGATATATCCATTATATATGTTATTCACTAATGGCACCCAAAAGGGGGATAATTGGGTGAATTCAATATTTTAATTAAAGAATACTAACTTAAAGAAACAATTCGAACAAATTATCATAAATGCAAAAATGAAATGAAAGTAAATGAATTTAAAGATGCTTATATATAATAAAGTAAAGGGTACTAATTTAAATAAACAATTCCCACAAATTATCACAAATGCAAAAATGAAATGAAAGTAAATGAATTTAAAGATGCTTATATATAATAAAGTAAAAACTTAATTAAAGAAACAATTCCCACAAATTATCAAAAATGCAAAAATGAAATGAAAGTAAATGAATTTAACGATGCTTGTATGTAATAAAGTAAAGAGTAAGGGATAAAAGCTCTTAAAATGTTTAGTAGGATGTCTGGTCTTTAAGTAAACTATTCTAAAAATGGCTAATATTTGTTCCATAAAGCTTCTAATTTGGAATCTACTCTAGTTTCCATTACAGGTTTTAGTATACATAAGCTTCCAATGAATTATCTTGGCATTCCTATCTCAAATTCCAAATTTTAATTTCTATTGATTTTGCTTGTCTTTATATCTTGATTTTGGTTACAAATCCTGGTATTTTTAATTCAAATTTGAATGAATTGAGTGAAAATGATCGTGAATGTTGCATGAAGGTTGAAGGGAATATTTTGTGAATCTTGCATGAAAAATGAAAGTCCACGTACATTGCTGCATAAAAAAAAAGAGAATGATAAGCTTAGTCATGGTGGTGACTAAAGTGTCACCATCATGACACTTAAGTCACAGTGGTGAGTCACCCCCGTGACTACTCCTTTGAACTCACTTTAAGTCTAATACGTGGAAGTTGTGGGTTTGACGACTCAAAACCCTAAACCTAGAGTCATACTACAAATAGAAAGGGCATAGAGGGAAGCAACACACACAGACACACTGGGACTTAAGCTGCGTTTAAATCTGTGGTGCGGTGGGGATAAGTACTTATCCACCACAGTTTCCAAACGTAGTCACATGTTTGGATCTACGGGCGAACAACTGAAGGTTGGAGAAAAGTACGGTGCCACTGCCAAATCGGTAAGTAAAAACAGGGTTGCAGTAGCAAAGTGCTTCTTCGGTAGAAATTCTATTTTCTATTAATAACCTTCTGATAATTATTATTTTTCATTATACCCTCAACTAATAGAAAGTAAGTTCAACATATTGTCTTCTTCGTTGATTTTATTTATATGACTAATAATATTTTTTATGAAATATTTAATTTACTAAATTTATTTTATTTATATTTTCTTATTTTAATTTAATATTTTCTTATT
>JANQAP020037433.1:0-10005 GCA_026874005.2 Erythroxylum coriaceum | reverse complement strand
GTTCGTCTAGATGTCCAGTCCAAACAACCTAGTCTGGCTACCATTGCATTTATTTCAAGTGACAACTAGATGGCTAGTCTCAGTTGCACTTGAGAGGAAGTGTTAGAGTATCCTATATTGACTAAACATGAAAATATTAAAAGGTTTATAAGTAGTAAGGGTCAACTATCCAAATGACTAGTTTTAGTCATTTTCGCAATAGTTAACCCAAACTCAATTCTTATTAATGAGCTCTACACTCTACCCATACTAAAAATTATAATATGCATAACCATGTCATACTTTTTAAATATTTTAATGGAAACTTAACAATAAATTTTATTTTCAACAATTAAACTCAAACTTCTAATTATATTTTTACAAACCCCATGCTTTTTTTTTAAAAAAATTACGATAAGACATTTATAGTGATATAAGATATATGGTTAATTAAATTAGACTTTCACATGATTTAAGTCTTTTTTTAAACTAGTCTATAAAATTTAAAAATTATTATTAGCCCTCTTAAACTTTAATTTTTGTTTTAAATTTACAAAACTTAACAGATAATATTAAAACAATGTCATTTTGTGTGACGTGATACAAACCATATCATGTAGCGCCATACAACACACGACATCATATGAAGAGTTAGTCGTTGCGACCAAGTTAGTCGTCGTGACCAAGTATTGGGTCAAAATCAAAGTGTAAAGAGAAGCAAATATGGATAGTGAGAAATCATAGCCACTAAGATTGTCACACGTATAAGAAGAGAAGGGAAGGTTAGAATCGTGTTTCTCCGTTCGAGCAAGTCTATAATTCTATTTCTATTTTGTCGTCCTATATACGTTTGGACTCGCAATTTAAGGATTTTTAGTAATAGTTTGAAATAGGGTTTGTAATTTAGGTATTATGAGTTATTGGGTTGTTACGGGTTCAATTTGATTGGTTTTCAATTTGAAGAATTTTGATTAAGGTTTAAATTCATAGATTTTAATTAAAATTTAATTAAAAGATTATGATTAGGGTTTTAAGTGCAATTGTTTGAAATTGGGAATTTTTTTAATTTGACGATTTTTTCACATTCCTATTTACTGAAATTATCTTATAGACAGTGTTTTGCTTTAAAATTGAGTCTAATTTTATACATATTGCTTTGTTTATTTTTTAAGTGTATATGTGTTAGATGTATTTATAGGTTGATCTAATTTTATTGTTAATATGTTAATTCATTTTAATATAATTCTGGCTAAATTACGTTAGCTATTAACTTTATTACATGGAATGAACAATATTAGTGTCCAAGGAATGAATAACAAGCAAGTAACTATCATGTTTAATGAGTGATAATCTATCTTAATCCTTTTATAATATGCAATTCTACAAGAAGAATGAGATCATGTTGGTTGGTTTTGAGCTTACTACTAAGAGATCAGGGTATTGGCAAGTATGAAATTTTACCTATAAATTCCCACGTGAATCCTTTAAAAATGGTTTGAGATATTATAAAATGATAATGATGTTAGGATGTTGGTATAAGCAATTAAAGAAAGAAAACTGAAGATAATTAATGTGTATTTTGATAGGGAGAAATATTCCAAATTGTACACATAGCAATAGATATTCTTATTAAGGTAATTAGGAATGATGATGCCTAATGTACACCAAACCAAACATTGAAGAAGTTAATGTGGTAGCTATTGAAGTAACCATTCACGCATCTACTAATGTGTCCATCAAGGCATTTATCAGAGAAACCACTAAAATAGACTTTGAAGCATTAAATGAATCAAATGACATAACATATAGTGATAACAAGTCAACAAATTTTAGTAAGTTAGGATATTTAAGAAATTGCAGATGACACATCTGGATATGATATAGAAGAAGAATTACCTAAAATGAGTATGGTGTATGGGTGTTTAAACTATTGATTGAAGGGATAATGATATTAGAGTTGATGACAAAGACCCTGGTAGGCTAGAAGGAAGTTCAGATTATGATAGGAAGAATCCAAAATATCCTCACTTTAGTGCTTCAAGTTCAGATAATGGTAAAGTTATTTTGAAGTGTCAAATGATTTTTTTATTATGTCAACACTTTTAGAAAGTCTTTGAAGAACATGAGAATCCATATGAGGTTTGACTATAAGTATATCAAAAATAAGAGTTATAACGTACAAAAAGAAACGTAGGTAGAGAATGCAAGCATTACACAAAATGGGCATGCATTTCAGATTAAGACATTCCAGGATACCCATTCTTATAGTAGAACATTTGACAATAAGAAGATTGATAATTAATGGATTGCTAATAAGTATGTAGCATACTTTAGAGACAGTCCTATCTTACATATTTTAAGGCTAAAAAGGGTTGTTTTGTAAGATTACCTATAAGAGATTTGAGATATTAAAGTTTATATGGCTAAGAGGCATGCCTCATATTTGCTTCTTAAAGATGAATGAGCATAATATGAGAAGTTAAGAGGATACTTTTTAGTTGTTATAAAAAGCAATAAGGGTATCTCATTTTTTTGTCAGATCTCTTAAAAGTATATCTAATTTATAGAGATGAAGAGGTATAATATAAGAAGTCAAAAGGGTACTTTTTCATTATAATAGAAAGCAACATGGATAACTCACTTTACAGTAGATCTCCCAAAGTTGTATTTGATTCATGCTACATTTATCTTGAATCAATGAAATCTAAGTTTATCAATTCTTATAGGCCAATAATATGGATTAATGAGTGTCTCTTAAAAATAAGCTATGGTGAGGAATTGTTAACAATCATTAAAATAGATCCAAATGATGACATTTATTATTTATCTTAGGTGGTTGTTAGAGTTAAGTAAACAACGCAATACAAAATTTTATTTTTATATAAAGTGCCACTTAGTTTGATGTTGAATTTGTTTTAATCATATGATGTAAGGACTATAAGAATTGTTTGAGCATAAGTACACACACCTTGATCCTCATTATTGTTTTAGGCATTTGTAGGTCAATCTGTAAAGCAAGTACAAATTGTCTACGGTCATTAAAGATTAATTGTGGAGTATAGATTCTAATTTTACTCTGAATATTATGAAAGATAATAGGTGATCTAGAGAGCATAAACAAAGTAGCACATGATTAAATGCAAAACATTTCAAAAAAGTGATGGTGTAGGTATGCTTTTGACATGAGATATAAGAGTGATATACTGTCAAATAACATTATAGAGTGTTCTAATGCATAATTAAGAAATATAAGGGACAAACTACTTTTAACTTACTTAGAAGTGATGAGAAGAGAAATCATAAAGAGGTTCCATCAAAAGAAGAAAAAGATGGGCCCATATAACAATAACATATATCTTAACATTATATCAAAGCTGAAGAAAAATAAAAAGAAGGCCATTAATTATTTGGCTCATCTTGTAAGTGGTGTCAAATTTGACTTTGAATAGTATATGAATGACCTTCAAACAAATGATACTAATTATTTAGATTATTTTACAAGTGATGAAAAATATGAAATTAAACACTATATAAGTGATCATCGTGTAGTTAACCTTAAAACAAATGATTATACTTGTGGAAAATGGGACTTGATCGAGATCCCTTACAGCCATGCCATTTTAATAATCATTTTAGTGAAAGCAAATTTAGAGGTATATATAAATAAGTACTACATTAAAAAGAAATGTATGAGTTGTTATTAAAAAAGTATAAATTTAGTACTAAGTGAATGGTTTTAACTAATAACTAAGAAAGAACATAGATAGAAGATCAATCCTCCATTTATAAGAAAATCACATAAAGGCAAAAATAGATAATAAGAGAAGTTGGTGAAGGTTACAAGGATTCTCTATTAATAAGGATCGGAGGATATGTCACCCATAAGAAATACAAAAATGTTGGAGATGATTTCAGAAGATGTAAGATGTCATTCCTTACGTCACATGACATGATCCAATCCCATTTTTTCAATGATGGTATGTAACACCTCGTGTGCTATATATATAAAAGACTTCTTCTTCTTTTCTCCATTTTCTTATAATTTCATTTGAACCCCCCAAAAAATTACTATTCACGATTCCCTCTCTCTAACCATTCTTCACCGCCGTGTCTCAAGCCGGTTAGTGTTATATACTAATCTCTTCCTTTCGACGAGCCTGTCACAACTATACTCATTTTAGCCACCATTGTCGCTAGAATCATGGAAAAAATTTCTAAAAATTATACTGATCATTTTTCTCTAAAAAACTATAGTGAGATTTTCAACGGTTTATAAATTAAAAATCACGGAACGTTTAGGCAAGAATAGGAGAAATTTTCAAATTTCATAAATGGATTGCTTAGGTAATTTTTTTGATAAATCAATGATACCTAAATTGTTATTCGAGTCCAATATCTCCTAATTAGCACTGATTGAGATATTTTCTTTCGATTTACTAGGTATAGTAGGAGCGAGACCCTATTGGAAGATTCGGACGGACGAGTTCGGTTACCAGGTAAGTTCATACTGACTTACTGTTATTGTAGTTGTACCAGTAAATGAATACTGTTCAATACTAGTATAGATGACAACATGTATCAACGCATAACTACATTCATATGCATGTGTATCCACTCAATTAATTCGATATAAATGATTATATTAAAATGGGTACACATTACTGTAGATACGCATTCATTATATAAATATATAAGTATTTATCGATATATATATCACAACCATACCCATTTCAGCCCCCATCATCACCAGAATCGTTGCAAAAATTTCTAAAAATTATACTGATCATTTTTCTCTAAAGAACTATAGTGAGATTTTCAACGGTTTACGAATTAAAAATCACGGAACGTTTAGGTAAGAATAGGAGAAATTTTCAAATTTCATAAACGGACTACTTAGGTAATTTGGATGATACCTAAATTGTTATTCGAGTCCAATAACTCCTAATTAGCACTGATTTAGATATTTTCTTTCAATTTACTAGGTATAGTAGGAGCAAAACTCCATTGGAATATTCGGACAAACGAGTTCGGTTACCAGGTAAGTTCATACTAACTTACTATTACCATAGTTGTACCAGCAAATGAATAATGTTCAATACTGGTATAGATGACAACATGTAGCAATGCATAACTACATTCATATGCATGTGTATCCACTTAGTTAATTCGATATAAAGGATTATATTAAAATGGGTAGACATTACTGTAGATACGCGTTCGCTATATAAATATATAAGTAAAGGATTATATTAAAATGGGTACACATTACTGTAGATACTCGTTTGCTATATAAAAATATAAGTATCTATCGATCTATATATCGATAGATACTTATATGTTTATATAGCGAACGCGTATCTACAGTAATGTCTACCCATTTTAATATAATCCTTTATATCGAATTAACTGAGTGGATACGTTGGGTTGGGTATTGCATACATGCAATGGTCATTGCATAACTGAATGTTTACTTGATAATTTGCACTCTTAATAATTTGATATGAATTGCTATGCTCAATTGTGGAGAAGAAAAGATCTGTAGGACGTGCCACTTGATAGGTATGCATCAGGACCAGATGCGCACTGGTTACGATTATGAAAGTTGTTTGTTATGATATTGAGATATATTATGGGTCGATCCTGGTTGATGCTTGGCTCCTGATCGGACCCTTATTTGTGATGCTTATGACTTTGGCCTCTTTGAACGAGGGCTGGTCTGTTGTTGATGCTTGGCTCCCCGCAACCCCTTTGGATTAAGAGAGCCTTACGACTACATGACTATAGGAGCATGGCTGGGCCATTGGTGATGCATAGCTCCTCGCAACCATTCAAGGTTTAGAGTTATGAGGGCTTACCCTTAAAGATTAGGGTCCTGCAGGTATTCTCCCCTACAATTTATTTGTGTTGTTGATGTGATTGGATGTATTTTGATATTTATGCACAACTGTGCGCATAGCATTGAGTATCGTAGGACGGTATGAGCTTACTCAGCGAGGTCTGACTCCCCTTAACTTTATTTTTCAGGTCAGCTATCACCAGCTTTGCAGCAGTGACTCCTGTGACGTGTTCGCTGTGACTTACTTACATTTGTGTATGTTCTTTCTTTATTTTCATTATCTTGTATTGTAGCGTCCGTAGTGACATGATTTCATGAGTTGTAAAAATTCTTTTTGATGTGCACTATTGTTATTATATTGTATGAACTTGCTGCGCTATTGGGTTTTGAATTATGTTATCGCTAGTAGTAGGCTTACGTGTGATATGTGGTTTCGAACCTCGATCCCACTGCCGGTTACGCGCCCATTTTGAATCGTGACAAAGTTGGTATCAGAGCCTAGGTTACAGATTTATGGCCTAGGATGTTATTTGGTCTGTCACTATGAACACATAGGAATCCACTCCTTTTTAAAGTCACCTTTTACAGAATAAGTTCATATTCTCACTGGTAGTATTGACCATTCTCTTCCTTTCAATTTCAGCATGAATAGACGCACTTGATTTCTCGCTCGACTTGACCAAGAGGATCATAATGAAGCCTCAGCTCAGGATGAGACATCTGCCCCTGTCGCTACAACTGGAAGGTGTGGTAGGCGCAGAATGACCTGAATACGAGAGGTCCCTGTCGAGGTGCCAGAGGTGTCACAAGGAGTTCCTGGGGCACCTGCGTTTGATATGCAGACATTCCTAGCAAGGATAGAGCTAACAACATTATGTTTTGAAACTCGACGATGATGATGCAGTAGCAGCAGCCAACTCCCCCAATGGCAGTCCCAGAACAAGAGAGGTCGGATATGCAATTATCTATGGCTTATGCAAGGTTTCGTCTGATAGAATTTGACAGAACTAGACCTCAGAAGGCTATTAATTTTCTCGATGAGGTGGAGATGTAAGGCAGGAGGCTGCATTGTTCTGATATACTGCTGGTGGGTCTGATAGAGATGTCTCTGCAAGGGATGGCTAAGGATTGGTACCGAGATCATATCCTTCCACACTTGGGTACAGTGACTTGGTCGTAGTTTAGAGAGAGATTTATGAACTACTTCCTCTCCTTTTCATCTTATGAGACGCTCATATCAGAGTTTCTGAACATACACCGTGAAGATAGGATAGTGGACGAGTACACCGCGAACTTTTTTCGCTTGAGTCGTTATGCCCCAGAGATTGGTTCAGATGAGCTGAGGAAGAACAACCAGTATATGTTAGGGCTAGGGCCTCTTTTTGTCAGCATGACTATGAGTTGTCGAGAGAAGTTCTCTACTTTAGTGGATGTGGCCAAGCAGTTAGAGAGGATTCTAGTAGAGCAGGGTACCTTGTCTACGGGAGAGCAGAGTAGGAGGCACTCCACAGGATCCTCTAGTTTTTAGCAACGACAACAGCAGCAATCAAACTTTTCGCTAAGGTTCAGCCAGAGTGAGAGTTCTCGGCAAAGGGTTGTTCGAGCTCATGGCAAGGCAAGATTTGGCCGTAGACATTTGGAAGGATTCAGATTCACACCTAGTGTAGGTAGTAGCAGTAGCGGGCAGAGCTCAGGACGTAGTAGTATAGGTTGAGTTTCTTCCATTTGTCAGCAGTGTGGTAGCGTACATTAGGGTCCATGTCACATACCACCAGGAGCTTGCTACAGATATGGCCAGTATGGGCATTTGATTAGAGATTGCCCTGTGATGGGATACCAACAGTCCTCTTCTAGTGTAGCGCGACCTCCATTTCAACAACCACGAAGGGGATCATAGTTTGGTGGTCAGCAGGGGCGAGGATTTGGAGGGAGACAGTTGGGAGGTAGATCTGGAGGCTGCAGTCTGGGACAATCCTCTAGCTCTCAACAGGTAGGCCATAGTCAAGCTAAGGCGTTCACTCTCACCCCTTAAGATGCACAGGCTTCCAATGCAGTGGTATCAGGTATCATTCTCATATGTGGAATAGAAGCTCTGGTTTTTATAGATTCAGGAGCAACTCATTCTTTCATGTCACCCAACTTTGCTATGAGATTAGAAATAGCACCAGATAGGAT
Organism: Erythroxylum coriaceum; assembly: GCA_026874005.2. NCBI lineage: Eukaryota > Viridiplantae > Streptophyta > Magnoliopsida > Malpighiales > Erythroxylaceae > Erythroxylum > Erythroxylum coriaceum. The sequence goes on along the minus strand of JANQAP020037433.1, from coordinate 2,015 downwards.
GGATGAATCTCTGACAGTATCTACACCTCTGATTGATGTCATAGAGGCAAATTTGATTTGCTACTCATGTCCCATGGAGATTAATGGTAGGAGACTGGTAGCGAATCTTATGGTATTGTCAGTTATGGATTTTGATGTAATATTGGGAATGGATTGGTTATCCCATCATTATGCTACCTTGGATTGTAGAAAGAAGGAAGTGATGTTTAAGATTCTAGGGGATGTAGAGTTTATCTTTAAGGGGATAGAAAAACTACCCCTTCCAACATAGTTTCAACAGTAGTAGCCAATAAGATGCTCAGACATAGAGGGCATCAGTCTCCAAAGCGTTCCAGTAGTTCGAAAGTTTCCATATGTGTTTCCTGAGGAGTTTCCAGGCTTACCCCCTGAGCGACAAATTGAATTTTGTATTGACGTAGTACCTAGTATGGCTCCAATTTCTATACCACCATGTAGAATGACACCTACAGAATTAAAGGAATTAAAGAAGCAGTTACAAGATCTGTTAGATAAGGTTTTATCAGACCTAGCATTTCGCCATAGGATGTATCGGTACTGTTTGTGAAGAAAAAGGGTGGTTCTCTCTGATTGTGCATTGATTATCGATAGTTAAATAAGGTGACTATCTGTAACAAGTATCCACTACCTCGAATTGACTATTTGTTTAACCAATTTCAAGGTGCTAAGTACTTTTCTAAGATTGATCTAAGATCAGAATACCATCAGCTAAAGATCAAAAGGGATGATGTGTCTAAGATTTCCTTCAAGACTCGATACGGCCATTATGAGTTTTTAGTAATGTCTTTTGGCCTTACAAATACTCCAACAGCTTTTATAGATTTGATGAATAGAGTATTCAAGCCGTTTTTGGATAGGTTTGTGATTGTTTTTATTGATAACATTTTGGTGTATTCGCGGACAAATAAGGAGCATGCCAAATACTTAAGATTGGTATTGCAGACACTTCGAGAACATCAATTATGTGCCAAGTTCTCAACTTGAGAGTGTTGCATTCTTAGGACACGTAGTATCTTAAGGCAGAATACAAATGGACCCGAAGAAGGTAGAAGCTGTGATGAATTGGGAACAACATAGGACCGTGACAGAAGTACGAAGTTTTCTCAAGTTAGCAGGTTACTATCGAAGATTTGTTTAAAATTTTTCTAAGATAGCAGTCCCATTAACCTGATTGACGTAAAAGAATGTCCAATTTATTTGGTCCGATGCTTGCGAGGAGGGTTTTCAAAAAATGAAGGAGTGTTTAACTTTAGCTCCAATATTAGCTTTACTAACGAAAGGTGGAGGATTTCAATTGTACTGTGTCGCTACGAGAGTTGATCTTGGATGTGTATTGATGCAAAATTGTAGGGTGATTGCTTATGCTTCCAAGCAACTAAAGAATCATGAAAAAAATTATCCTACGCATGATTTAGAGATGGCAGCAGTAATCTTTGCTTAAAAGATTTGACGACATTACCTGTATGGTGAGAAATGTGAGATTTTTACGGATCACAAGAGTCTAAAGTATATATTTCAACAGAAAGATCTAAATCTGAGGCAAAGAAGGTGGATGAAATTATAAAAAGATTACGACTGTACGATCTAGTATCATTCAGGAAAGGCAAATGTCGTGACAGATGCTTTAAGTAGGAAATCCTCAGGTAGTTTGGCGCATATCGTAATAGAGAGGAGAGCTTTAACCAAGGAGTTGCATGATTTGATGGATCGAGGTACTTAGTTTCAGATTTCAGATGCAGGAACATTACTGGCTAGCATCAGGGTGCGATCAGTATTATTGGACAGGATTAGGATCGCCCAAGGTCAAGATCCTAAATTTCAACAACTTATTTATGACGTTCAGGAAGGACGACGTGCAGATTTTGAAATCGATAAAGAAGGCATCCTTAAAGTGAATGGGAGATTGTGTGTTCTAGTTATAGAAAACTTGAAAGAGGAGATTCTAGAGGAAGCACACTATGCTGCATACAATGTGCATCCAGGTTCCAACAAAATGT
>JANQAP020037416.1:0-10005 GCA_026874005.2 Erythroxylum coriaceum | reverse complement strand
AACCCCCTTCCTAACCAATTTAGTTGCATTTCATGACATTTAGGCTAGATTAGATCCATTGCATTAGGTTCCGATTAGTGAGACGACCCGAGGTTGCATCCTTTATTGCAATCCTTGGAATTAAATTTTTGATTCGATTTCCAAGGGAGTGATCCAAAGACTCAACCACACACCGATCACAATGTGAGACCATCTAGGTTACTCACAGTATGCTCCAGATAGCTATTGCCTCGATATCCCAGCAATGTCTGGATGCGGTCACTCTAATTGCTCTTCTATATCATGCAACACATACACATTTACATATTACTAATTTGTACAATCACATTAATACTCAATCATACATATATGCATATGTGTTATGTATAATGCATGCTCAATGACAATCTCGGGTATGCATATCCTTAATCATGTGTCTCAATCATTTCAAACATTTTCATTTGTATATATCTAGCTTACTCTTAGGTTTATACCTTAAGCATACTTGATTATTCTTAATTTCCTCAATCAATCATTCACCAAGGTTATTCTAGCATTATATGATCACATAATATCCAAATTCTCTTTTATCTATACTTAATATACGTCATTCATCTTCTTGGAATCACATTAGCCTTCATATGATCACTTTCATTCTTATAACCTCCATTATCGTCCTAAACATATCACACAATCAATCACTTATTTCATTATCAAAATAAGTTCATTTCAAGCTTCATTCAAGCCTACATGCATCATAGGAAAGTACCCAATCATTTATTGTTTCAAACCACTCATAAAAGAAGTATATTTCATGTAAAAGTCATTCCTATGATCGTGGATGACTTCCCACGATTGTGGGTTTCATTGACAGAAAGTTTCAGCCACTTTCATGCATTCCCACGATCGTTGGTTTGCTTATGTTTGAAAATTCTAGCAAGATTTTTCCATTTTCTAGCTTTTCCAACTCCTTTAAGTTACATATAACATATCTTATGCTTAGTCTATCATTTCTAGCTTATTTCCTCTTCATTCTCACATCTATTTCAGCTCAATATCAATCATAAACAAATTATAATCTGTGGTTGATCATGAACACCAAAAATAGAACATTCATACATATACATTCATCATCAACTTTCTGCACACATTTTACTCCATTATCACCTTCATTTTACTTCTAAATGATCACCCTAATTTACGTCATTTCAAGACACCACACTAATCCCTTTCTTTAGCCTTAAACTCGTTTTAGTTCATCTCAATAACAACCAAAGAAATCCACGTTATTATACAAAGAAAACAGAACATGAAATCATTCATTTACTAATCAAAATTTCTGCACTCTTTCTACATCCTTTTAGGGATCATTCCATCTTTAAAACATCTCTACAACAATTTATGAATTAATAATCATTATATACACAAAATAAGTACATCCATATGCTTATTTCTTTACTAACGGTTCAATATATATAGATCACCATTTTATGATCATTTAATCCCTAACTATCATCAGAAAGGTTGCCATTTAACAAACCAGGACGAATAATGTTTTATACTTGTTCTACTTTAGTGTCTTCAAATCAAACTTAACCCTACATTCCAAACATCATACGATCATCAACATGAAGGTGGAAAGGTTAGGACTTTAGTGACAAATGAAGAAGACAACAAAATGGGAGTAGCAAGTGAAAGGTGAGAATAAGGTTCAATGTTGAGAGAGAGTGTCGTGATGAAGAAAATTGAAGAAGATGAAGAAGAGAGATTAACAAAGAGATGAGAGTATTTAGCCAAAATGAGAGACAAATTAAAGTTGTCTTGCAAGGATGAGTGTAATAAGAGTGAGGTGTGTGGCAAGTGGCGACACACCTGTCACTTGCCACATGTCATCCTCTCATGGTTCTAATGGGTCCTTTTTAAACATCTAGTCCATTTATCTGTAATTTTTAATCCAATTGTCTCCCAATTTTCTATGACATTTGTATAATTATTTCTATTGTCATTCATCACTTATTTCTACTACCATTTATCAATTGTCTTGCCACTTGGCATTTTTCCTAGTCCCAAAAAACATCCATAATTGTAGAAATTTTCTAAATTTTTGCCAAAAATTCTAAATCAATATTCATACATACCAACTCAATTTTCAAGACATATAATTAACAATTCACATCATGAGCATTTAAAAATCAATTATACCTAAAAAATGTCAAATGAGTTCATGAATAGTCATTGTAATGTGTAGCAAAACTCAAATTCACTTATGTGTATGCTATATTATGCATAAGCAATGAAATGCACTTCCTAATTTCACATTACTATTTCTCATTTACAGTTATTCTAGGGTTCTAACCCTTAGCATGAGAAAACGGGATGTTACATGATGGGTAACCATTTAATACGCCGTTATGTCAATGTTAATGAGGGAAAAGTTTCAGAGTTGAAAAGCCATGATTGTCATATACTTCTGCAACGATTACTTCCTATTAGAATACATAGTTGTTTGCTGAAGGATGTGTTTGTAACTTTAGCACAATTGAGTGAGTTTTTAAGCAATTATGTTGTAAGACACTGAAAGTAGAAGAGTTTGAAAAAATAAAAAAAGACATAACTTTGATTTATGTATGGTTGAACTAGTATTCCCTCATCTTTTTTTGATGTTATGGTGCATTTGGCAATTCATTTACCTTACGAGGAAAAACTTTGTAGACCGATTCAATTTTGATGGATGTTCCTTATTGAAAAGTAATTTATATTAACTTCTTTTTTTCTTAAGTTATTAGTTAGTAACAATTGTTAATGTTTTAGATTTTGTTTAAGTTTTTATGCTCTCTTAGGCACTATGTGCGTAATAAAGCTCGACCTAAAGACTATTGTAGAGACTTATATATCAAATTAATGCTTGACATTTTGTTCTATGCACTTAAATAGTGTCGAGACGAGATTTAATAGAGAAGAACATAACTTTGATTTTGATCAAGAATAAAGCTCGACCTAAAAACTCTATTGTGGAGATTTATATATCAAATGAATGCTTGACATTTTGTTCTATGTACTTAAATAGTGTCGAGACGAGATTTAATAGAGAAGAACATAACTTTGATTTTGATCAAGAAGGTGGCTTGTCAATTTTCTCCTAAAAAGTAAGGCCACTTGGAACAAGAAAATATGTGGAGTTAACTAAAGACGAACTCAAAATTGCCATTGGTATATTTTGAACAATTATAAGGAAGTTAATTTATATATGGAGGATGTATATTACTTCTCATTCATTATTTCATATTTAAATATATCATTCAACCTATCTATTCTGACATCTATTTACTTTTTTAAATAAAGAGGACAAAGATGAGATTAGAAGCAAAGGGATTGTCAATGTTGAAGGAAGACATAAGATTAGCTTCCCAGCATAGTTTAGGACTCGAATAAGTTATTCATGGAATAATACGAACTTATGGCAATTTATAAGTGAGATTAACTTCTAATTATATTTTTTCTACAAATGATATGGTTACATAACCGTAAATTGGTAGAGGTGACAGCAACATTATATGCTTTTGAATGTGGGCATCATATGTGTGGGAAAAAATATACATGTTATATTGTAAATGGAGTTAGATTTCACATAAAAGATCGTGATAGTCAACTTAGAAGCCAAAATTGTGGGCTTATTGTTGAGGTACAATATAAAGATGATTTTGTTGACTTCTATAGTGTCATCTTAGAAATAATAGAGTTGCGTTACATCAAAGATAAAATGGTTGTTTTATTTAAGTGCAAATGGTTTAATCTTGGTGACAAAGGGATCAATATAAAAGTGAATGGCAATATTATTAGCATCAATGTTAGTAACATATGGTATGATAATGACCCTTTTGTGCTTACAAGTCAAGTGAAGCAAGTATTTTACCTCAACGACACTATATTGGGCAGTAATTGGTATTGAAGTCTTTTTTATTTTTATGAAAGGTAAAATGGTCCAATAGGTGAAGATGATAATAGAGTATATCAAGAGATTGAATCAGAGCCGAATAATGGATCCTTACAAATAGAAGATGTAGATATATTATCATTCATAAGAGAGATGTTAATCCAAATACACTAGAAGCAAATAAAGTATAAGCCAATCTTCTTATACAAATAGATGAAGATTATATTGAGGATGAATTATATGACAACGATGATACTTTGGCCAAATATAATAGTGATAAAGAGTTGAATTATAATGAAATCAATGATGATGATTTTCAAGATCTTGATAGTGATGATTGAAGGTAATAAAAATGTCTTTATATTGTTTCAAATATAATATTGGTAACATTTATGTTAATTCGTATTGTTTATGGTTGACTTATGTTAATGTGATTTATTGATGGTTGACTTATTTCAATGTGTATTATTGATGATTGGTTTATATTACTGTGTACCTTTAATTATTGACTTATGTTAATGCATATGTTAATACGTATTGTTGATGATTGACTTATATTAATGAGTTTTGTTGATTATTGACTTATGTTAATGCGTATTGTTGATGATTGACTTATGTTAATGCATATTGTTGATAATTGAGATATGTTAATACGTATTGTTGATAGTTGACTTGTGTCAATAAGTATTATTGATGATTGGCTTATATTAGTACATATTATTGATGATTGAGTTATGTTAATATATATTGTTGATAATTAAGTTATGTTAATGCATATTGTTGATGATTGAGTTATGTTAATGTGATTAATGTTAATGATTGAATGTATGTTGATAATGATGATTGGATGAATTGTATTGTTACTAAATTTATGTTCTCTTTATAGATATCCAATATAATAGTACCTGGTAGAAACAAAAGCAAGAAGGTGGCAAGTATGAAAATTGTAGAATAGCGGGATTTGTAACTTCAACCAGATCAATTAATTGGTGGCATCAATTCAATTGCTAGCCAAAAACAACATTCTACCTTAGCCACCAATGAAATTAGTCATAAATAACCTCATTTTGCCTCAAACAACAATGAATTAACTAGTATAAAGGGATCTGTAGGTTTATTAATCTTTAACACCTACAAATAGGCTTATGCTCAAATATATTTAGATGTTTTAATTTTTTTCCTATCACTATTAATTTGTTGTCAGGTTCCAATTTCAATATTAAAAATGTAGAGGCAAAACTAGAGGTTATGAATTGCAAAGAATTAATGATGTAAGGAATAGTAAGTTGTCAATACAGATTGATACTCAGCAAGGTCGTCTAGTAAGCAAGATCCAATATGCAAAATTGTCAAGTGAGTTCAAGATTATTGCAAGAACATAATTACCTTGTCCGAAGTATGTTAAGGACTTAAAGGAAGAAAACTTGCTTAAAAATACTTTGGATAAAGTTGCGGTAATTTTTCAATATATTTAACTATATGCAATATTGTTTCACTTATTTTAAGATTAATTACACTTTTATTTATTATTCATAGTTGAAATTGAATATTCTCAATATCGATAGCCCTGATGTTTCAAACTATGTGACTTCATTATTTAAAGAAAGGACTAGGGATTTTCATTATAAGTTGCATCAGTTTTATAAATCTTTTCTTTCTACTGCAGAGACAGGGAGATATGCTCTGGAATAAATGTCTCAAAAAAATTGGAAAAATTTGTGTGATTATTAAGCTAAACCTAAAGTTCAAGTTTGTTCTCTTTCCCTTCACATTAGCTTCCATTAATCTTGTCAGATGATTTAATGATTGCCTATTTTTTTTCTTTATTTAAAAAAATTGTGAAAAGGAAAATTTCAATAGAGTAAAAATGAAAGCATCTCACAATCAAGGGTCCAAATTATTTGTAGTCATCTGAAATGAATATGTAAGATCTTGGTTTACAAGTTATAATTATATCAATAAACACTATATTATTTATTGTGCTTTATATTTTTCTTTCAAAAAATAGAGTAAGAAGGACTGAATAGACAAGAGTGTGATAGGATCACACTATATAAAGTCATTCACTATAAGGAAAGGAAGGGGTGGATGTCAAAAGAAGCGAAAAATAACTATGTAAGTAAAAATTTGTTTAATATTAAAGTTAATTTATTTATGTAGTAGTAAATAATAATATTCAGATTGAATATTGGTTTTGTTTTTTTGATTTTAGAATAAGATTCAAGAGTTGTTACATAAATCAATGTCTGAGGGGAATGAGGTCAATTTAGAAGACATTTGTAATCTCATTCTTGGTACATGTTTTGGTTATATCAAAGGTCTTGGCTTTGACCCTACGTCAAATGTTTCAACCTCATCAAGTAAAAAGTCATTCAATAACTTCAAGATCAAGAGGAAAATAAGACGTTCAAGGCTGAATACAATATACTTAAAAAAAGTTAGCCAAACATGATAAGTTATTTAAAAAAAACTTGTCCCAGATTATAATAGCAATGAAGATGACAATAAATGGTATTAATTACATCGCTAATAATTTTTTCTTTTAATTCCTGTTTGTATTATAATTTAAATTTAATACTCTTTTTTTGAATTATAGAATTGAAGAAGAAGTAATAGTGGAGTGATTATGTCATGAACTGTAAAGTTGTGTGATGCTTGCTTTAATTAAAACCTATTGTTTCAATACTCATAATATTTTTAGCATATTTTAACCAAGCTTTTTGGATTATTACAGGTTTATCGACATGGACTAATCTAGCTAGTCGTTCCAGTTATCTTGTAATTTGATAAGTGTAAATTGAATCGTGTTTTAGGGCATAGTTTGATGTGTTTATCCAATAATTCGATCATGTAGTATGTACTTAGGTTAGAATTGTATTAATTTGTCAATTATTTGTGTTTTAAGTGTTTTATGGGTTAGTACAAGCTTTTGAGCTTAAATATTATATTTTAGAGGTACCTTGATGTGTATGCTAATGTTTCAGTGTAGTATCCCATTTTCCCATGATAAGGGTTAGAACCCTATAATACTATACGCGAGAAATATTATTGAGAGATTAGGAAATGCATTACATGCTCATGCATAACATAGGCATACGCACATGTGAATATTAATTTTCATACACATTACAATGATTGTGCATGCACTTATTTGACATATTCCAGGATATAAATGATTTTAATGTGACTAAGATGTGAATAGCGAATATGTTGTCTTAACAATTGATTTGGTGATTATAATATTGATTTAGAATTTTTGGTAAAAGTTGGGAAAATTTTTGAGATTTTGGGTATTTTTGGACTAGAAAAAATGCCAAGTGGCAAGATAATTTATAAATGGTAATAGAAATAAATGTCAAATGGTAGTAGAAATTTTGATAAATGATATTAAGATTTAATGACAAGTGTCATAGAAAATTGGGAGACAATTGGATTAGAAAATGGAGACAAATGGGCTAGTTATTAAAAAGGGTCCAAGTGAAGCCATAAGAATGAGACATGTGGCAACTGGCAATTGTCGTGCCACTTGCCACACATCTCAGCCATGATTATTTCACTTAATGAAAGACTATCCTAATTTGTCTTTCATCTTCATTTGATGTTTTCTTCTCCTTTTCTTCATTTCCATGACACTCACCAACCTTCATCAACGTTGAACCTTGTTCTCATTCTTCACTTGTTACTCCATTTTTGTTGTCTTCTTCATCTTGTCACTAAAAAGCTAACCTACTCCACCTCCATGTTCATGATTGTGTGAAGCATGGAAAGCTATGGTTCTTGGAGATTTTGAAGAAGCTTAGAGTAAATCAAGTAAGTAGCATGTTAATCTTTATGGGTAGTTGTAAATGAAACATTTATGATGAATGACTTAAGATTGAATGATTATGAACATGGAGTTACATATATTTTGTAACGTGGGTGTAAAAATAAAGAGGTTTATATTCTAATTTTTAGTGTATTAATGATATTCTTAGATTGGTTAAATGAAAGCATTTATAATGATCATTTGGAGATAAATTGGAAGTGTAAATGGAGTAGATTTTTATGCAAATTTATGGATGATTAAATGAACATATTCATGCCTTGTTTTTGTATTTATGATGAGTAATAATTCATAAATTGTTATAAAAATATTTTTGAGGTAGAATGATCATTGTAATGGTGTTGAAAGTTGATAAATGAAAAGATGTGTTTATATCTTATTTTAGTGTTGATGATGAATGTAGGGAATGGATGAATATATGAGTGTTGTGTTCTGTTTTGAGAATATGAAAACCGTGAGTGATGAGTTGTTATGTAGATGTTATAAGTTGTGAATTAAGGGTATAATGAAAGTGAAAGTTATGTTAACAAATATGTTGAGTTATGTTCTTGAAATGAGGAGAACTAAGATGATAGTTAGAGGTAAAGTGAAGATGATAAAGGAATTGAATGTGTGTTGAGGCATTGATGAATAAATGGACATGTTTAATGTTTTGCGTTTGTGATTATGATTAATAGTCTTGTATGACTTGTTTTGTGAATGTTTTGAATTAGAAATTGAGGTAAAAATGAAGAGGTTATTAAGTCTAAATGATGAACTACGGAGATGATTTGGTTGATGTATTATGAATGAGATATATTATGGAACAGTTACGATTGCATGTATGATAGGATTAAGGATTAAGTGAATGAAAATGAATATATTGAGTGGAGTTTTATGAGTTTTAATGCAACTAATATAGTAGTGGATTTGTATGAAGTTAAGTTGCATAGATGGACATGAATGCTAGAAAATTAAATGTAAATGACGTTATTATATATGTTAAATTCGTGGAGGAAATAAGGAAGAAAATGCAGGGCACGATCGTGGGGCAAAATGTTGATTTTGTCATGATTGTGGCAGAATCCCCATGATCATGGCCAATTCTATGAGCTTCTGTCACTATCGTGGGAAGGACCACCATGATCGTGGGCAGATACAAAGGAAGAAATGTTGTTTTTTGAGTGATGTTTGAACCAATTAATGATAAGGTACCTTCTTATGATGTATTTAGGCTCGAATGAGGCCTATAATGAACTTAGTTGATGATAAATTAGGTGATTAAAGTGAATAAGGGGTATTAGGTATTAATGAATGATTGAAAGATGATGTTAAATGATCATGAGATGTGAATTAAGGAAATATACTCGAAATAGTCAAATTGAGCATGCATTATACATTAAAAATATACATATGTGTATGATTGAGTATTAACGTGATTCTACAAATTAGTAATGTGCAAATGTGTATGTGTTGCATGATATAGAAACGTAAATAGAGCGACCGTATCCAAACATTGCCTAGGACATCGAGGCAATAGCTATCATGAGCATACTGTGAGTAACCTAGATGTTCTCACTAAGATTGTTTATTTTGCTTTAATTGCAAATATTGAATTATTATTGATGTGAATGTGTTAATTCTGGACATTGATAGTCTGAGGCGTTTGATGTATAAGAATTACATTAGAAGTGCTCATTATATGTGAATATAACAGAAATAAGTGTACTCAACATAATTATTAAATGTCGGACTTTGGTCCGATGAAAATGTGAAAGTGAATGTGTAAATGAATAAATGTGACTGATTGAATATATTAGATTTGATGCATTTCGTACATGATATGCATAATCAGATAAATGCAGTTGTGACCGGAGTAGCCAGTGAAAAAGAGCTTAAAGCTCAGAATGTGGTAAAAGTGTAACGCCGGACTCTTTGAGCCCTTTTTGTATTGGCCTGTACTTGGAGATATTACTGTATATTGACATGTACATGATTGTATATGAGTTTGAAAATGTATTTGAATACTTTCGATATTATCTCAGTGATATGTAATACTATATGCCCTTACATGAACTTAGAGTTCGTCAGTACGCAAAATCTTGGAGATTTCTGACATATAAGTTTCTAAGTGTGTAAAATCGATTCTATTGGATGGGTATGACTATGGTGGTTGAATTAAATGTGTTCTAATGCCTTAGAGGTGGTTAGACATGATTTATAGACTTATTGGACACTTAGAAAGCTTAATTGGAAAAGTTGATGTACAAAAGGGTTTATTGGCAAAATT
>JANQAP020037392.1:0-10008 GCA_026874005.2 Erythroxylum coriaceum | reverse complement strand
ATGCAACCACTCTGCAACAAAGACATGTCCACCATGCCTTTCCCAAAAGTCCACTTTACCCTTGGCACTTAAGCTATTTACCGAAAATACCCTCAATTCCCTCTCATGCATTTATTCCATAAGCTATTATGCTTAAGTTAATGAAAAAATTTCAGGGGGCCGACATAGCTCCCCATTAATTCATGCATAACATGTATTTCAATATCAAGAATAAAAGAGATATTCAATATCAAAGAAATATCCATATATGTAGATAACATAAATTTTCTAAAAAAATCATATAATGTGCAAGAAATACAAAAACACAAAACCAATTCCTTCCCCTAAATCTAATGTCTGTACTCTTTCTTCCTCTTTTTGTAATCATCAAAAAGAAATAATTTATCCATAAATGCCTAATATAAAGTATCATGTGTCAAGTTAAATTGATAAAATATCAAAACAAATTTGATTAAGATTGCTAAGCTTGTTCAAGAAAGAAAACTATCGAATATTTAAAGGGTCAAAGCAATTGCTTAATTTTGAAAGAAATATCCCTAATTGTATCTAATTTAAAAAATCATTAATTTCAGTTTTGTGCCAATTTTAAATTATTAATTAAAGCAAAAAGGACATTTTTTTACAATACCCAATCATTATTTTCGTAAAAGAATGTTTGATTTCGAAAGCTCAAAACTTTCAAGAAATAAAAATATAAAAAATGCTTAAAATAAAAATTGAAGAAAATTAAAGATGTATTGATATAATTGAAAGGAAAACAACATTGACTCCTTTTACAATTTAATTATTAAAGAATCATTTTGGAAAGATAATCCAAGTTATGAAAATTTTTGAAAAAAAATTCCCAAATTTGAAAACCAACAATGGCAATTTTTTTAATTTTATGCAATATAAAGAGATCTTTTAATAAATTAGAGGATGTTATTTTTCAAAAAAAAGAGTAAATAGTTTTAGGGTTTATAAAGATATAAAAATAAAATATAAAAATAAAAAGAAAAGATAAAAAGATAGCTACTAGATTATGATAAGTGGAAAACCACAAGGCTTATACTAGTCAACCAAAATTTTTTTGAAGTAGCTTTGAAGAAAAAAAAGGCTAAAATCTTGTTTTGAACGTACTACAATGGTCGATCGTAGAGCCATATTGTTTAACCAGTGACTGGTGTGGTCGACTAGTATATGCAGCTAATCTACTTTCAAACTCACTAGAAGGAAAAGCTTCTTAAAAGAAAAGACATTGATAAACCAGAGGGGCAACTAAACTCCTTACAAACTTAATGGAAAGAAATTACTGCCTTATTGAAATGACATTAGTTGATCAATGTTCTAAATGGTCATCCAGGATAGTGATCAAGGTACTAGCAAATTCATTGGAATGCAAAAACAAAAACTTTTAGATACAGGGACATTACCAATGTGTCTATATATATAGGTGACTAGATAAACAACCAGAAAATTATCAAACTCATTGAAAAGGTAGAAACGTGATTTTTGGGTATATAGGTCAACCATACTAGGACATTAGTTTACCAGTATGTCCTGAAGAGTTAGAAAATAACCTAAAAACTCAATAAAAAAGTCTCAAAACTCAATCATAAGGGGATCCTTTTCGTATAAAATTTTCATCAAACATAACTAATTTTCTTATATTGGTGAAAAATCTTATCCTTCTTTAATAATTTAGAAAAATTGTTGCCTATTTGTTATAAATTCTAATTGAATACCCTCATTTTGCATATAGTCTCTAAATCTAGGTAGTAAGGTTCACACTTTTAAAATATTGATAAAAACTTTATTAATAATTCAAACCCAAACAATCAACACTAAGTATTTATACTTAAATTGATAAATAAGAGTAATATGTGACAACTTTCTAAATTATGAACTAGCAGTTACCACTTTGTTGAAAATTGCATATGAATTATGTTCATGAACATTCTTTATGAGTTTTTCAATCCACTGAAGGCATCTCATCCTTCTTATCATTTTTACTTGGTTCGACAATTATCTCCTTTAAAGAGTCATTAGTCATTCTTGCTCTCTTTAGGGGCTAATTTTTCTATATTTTACACAAATATTTTTAAAACTTTTTCAGGCATAGAAAGATTAGATTCATTAATAAAATTATACATAAACTCTTCAAAAATAATGCTACCATCTTTACTACTTACCATTTATTCTTTCTTTTCTAAAAGCCCTATAAGACAAGGTAATTAATATGTTTTAGGAACCGAAATGAGCTTAATTCTTTAATTGTTAGGCTTCTTCTTTTTTCAACCCATACTTTCAAGGGTTTACTTTCTTTGTTTAAAAACAATAAAATCCATTAATATGTCCAAACTTAACACAAAAATGAAATACCATGACATATAGGTAACAAAAGATGTATTTCTTATTATTCTACCTGTGCATGCATAATGAGGATACTTCTTTTGGATAATAAAGGTGTTAAATAGTTTCCTAGGGTAGTGAGGTGAGCTACCATGATTATATTTATAATACCTACTATAAATGAAAGCTTGATGTATACTTCTTTAGGGCCTAAAAAGGTGCAAGTGGATTTGCATTTTATCATAGAAGTTATGCCTATTCTTCCCTTGAGATTATTGGACTCTGTGTTTAGATTTTGGGCCATTAAGAAATCATGATGCTTGCTTTTTGAATTATTCCTAGCGTGTATGGCATGTGCATGCTTATACTTAGAAGTGGATGATCCATACTCATTGTCACAATAGATGTTATTTCTTCACTATGCAAATATTTTCCCTTAAAAAATGTGATTTTAGAATTGGCTTTACTTTTATGGTTACATCCCTATTATTGGAATTCTTTTGAGCTCCTAGTATGTTCTCTAACTTTTCACTTCCTTTTGTGGACTTGGACAATGAGTCATTAAGAGCATCAACATCCTTTTTTAATGTTTCATTATCATGCCTTAATACATCTAAGTCATGATTGTCATCAATAATCATATTTTTAGATGCTTTAATACTATGTACTTTCCTTTTCATCTTTTCATTCTCATTTATATATGCACCTAACTGTTTTGAACTTCCTTAAGTTTGGAAGATAATTTATTTCTATTTTACTCATAATTTCTAAACTTTTGACTAGTTTATCATATGTCAAATTACTATTACTATCACACGGATTAAGGTTGTATGTTGCCTCATCATTGTCTGTAGTGGTAATGCACATATGAGTTATCTCTCTTTTTTATTTCTCATTTTTAGATTCACTTATGTAATCCCAAATTGAGGGTTTAAGTTTGTATTTGTCCTTCTTCTCTTTCTTATTGATTCTTTCATACTTGTCATCATCCTTAAGTAGAGGACATTGTGACTTTATGTAACCAAGTTCTTTACCTTAAAAAAATAATATATTCAAAACAAATAATATTAATGGAATTATATTTAAAATCATCTTTATGTTTCTTTAATTCCTTTTTTTGGAGAATTTTTCTTCAAGATTTTTTTTAATTTCTAGTGATTAAGACAGTATCTTCTTAATGATGTCTCTTCCTTATCACTCAATTCTTCCTTGATAACTTTTCATGCTAAATATTTTTTTTGGATCATCATTTTTTCTTGTGTAGCCTCATTTCATCTGTAAGGAGAGATATAATAAATTCCTCTAATGATAGTGATGTTTCATTCTTGGACTATTGTATAGCTGTAACTTTAGCTTCTAACGTCTTTGAAAATGACCTAAGCAACTCTCTTACCATTTCAACATTAGTATAAGTCTTTCAAAGACCTTTGAGAGCATTAATAATATCAATAAATTTAGTATACATGCTAAATATGCTTTTACCATGCTTTATTTGAAATAATTCATGTTGATATGTTAGCATGCTTACTTTGCTCTCCTTAACTTGATTTGTGCCCTCATGTGTAATTTCTAATGTATACCAAATTTCATAATCTATTTCACACATAAAGATTATATTAAATTCATTTCTTCCTAATATGAAAAATATGATATGTATGACCTTACTGCTCAAGGAAATTAATCTCTTATCTTGAGGTTCCCATTCTTCCATTAATTTAGGTACCCTTTTAATATCTATGATTATTTTTTTAAATGAAAGGGCCATTTGAAACTTTTTCCTATAGATTAAAACTTTTGGTCATTAAGAAAAATCTTATCATAGTTTTTCAGGAAAGATTCTGTACTTAGTAGCAAGCTATGGTTTAGAGAGAGATTCTCTGCCTTCTCTCTAACTGAGTAGACTTTTGTTCCTCTTTCAGACCTTTATCTTACACTCCTTCCCGACCTGATTCTACTTAACCCTATACCATCTGTTCTTACTATAATCCATTCATACTCCTCCCATAAACATAACAGTAACATCACTTATAACATCTTCAATCCAATTTTGCTATCATCATAAAGTCTTAGAACCCTAAAAAATTCTCTCCTTCTTGGATTAACCTGAGGGAGCTATTGTTGAGGGATTTATAGTATTTTTTCCTGTGGATTTGCTTTCCTACCTTTGCCTATTTATGTTTCCGGTAACTGCTTTTTAAAAGTAATTATCTATCAACTCTAACTCCATATTCCAAACATTATGTAGACCTCTATACCAACGAATTGCAAGCTCCTGCTAGGGAGGATATTCCTCCTCTACCCTGCAATGGAACATTGCAGTGTCCTCCCTCTTCCTCCCTACATTTACAGAAGGAAGCACATTCAAATCTTAGAGAAAGGAAAACCTAGAAGAGGTTGTTGGAGAAGGTACTGATCTCTCACTTAACTTCCACCATCTTAAGGAAGAAGGTGGAAGAATTGTTGTTCCCTCAAATCTAAAAATCCTTCATAAAGGTGCTAAATCTTGGGAGAACTCCTTGATTGGATTTTTATGGGATAAATGGCCAACTTTCCCTGTAATATAAAAGTGGGCAATTTCAATATGGAAAAATAAAAGAATATCAAATGTTTTAATAGCAAAAGATAAATACATTATCTTTACTTTCTCCACTAAAGCCCAAGCACTAAAGATCATAGAGGAAGGGCCATGACATGTCTCTAATCTTCCACTTTTCCTACAACCATGGTGGTCTGGTTTTCATATAAGCTAAATATTCCATTGTGAGTGACTCTTTATAATATGCCTCTTGAATATTGGACAACAAAAGGATTGAATATGATTGCTAGATTCCTAGGTAAACCACTTTGCTTAGATGATAACATAACAAAAAGGAAAAGGATTGGTGATCCTAGGATGTGTATTAATGTAAAGCTCTCCAAAGATCTACCTGAAATCATTCAAATAATGAGATTGGGATTTAATGGGGCCTTATCTGAAGACAATGTGGTGGCGCACTATAATTGGAAACCCTCATTCATATCTCATGGTAAAAGATGAATACCTACGAGTAAAGTGTTTTAGAGGGGTAATTTTAAGGAGCTAATGTGGGATTTAAGTGTTAAATAGGGTTTGAAATTAGGAGCCAAATTAGATCTATCAACTTTTAGTCCTTCTTTAAGGGAGGGGCTCATAGAAATTGATGGATTAAAAGCCCAAACTTGTTCAGTTGTTACAGAAAGGCTAGGAAATATGGATTAGCAAAAAACTGCTAATGAACTAACCAAACAGATTGACATTAATCCTTCCCCTTTTTTCGTGATTAGGGAGGATGAGATTGAAATTGAGAAATTTCATTCGGTTACAAAAATGAAGTATAATAGGGGCAAAGGTAAGGGTTCCAAAATTATACTTGTTGATAAATGAAATTGATTATATAAAATGTTAGAGGGATTAAATGCCCTAAAAATCATCAAATTTAAGGGATTTTTTCTCTAATGTAAATCCACGGATTTTTTTCTCTTTTGTAAACTAAATTTAGATAAGAGAATCTTAGGATTTTTAATCAATTAGGTCTAAGTGGATGATTATTTCTAATCACCAAGCTCATGGTTTTGAGAGAATCATAATAGGCTATGACCCTACTATAGTGGATGTTGAAGTTTTTGAAGTGGGAATGGAAGTGATGCACTTGAGATGGTATTTTATCCAAAAGAAGTTTACAATATACACCTCAATGGTTTATTATGTTAATCGTGCTTTTCAAAGAAAGCAGTTATGGGATAGTTTGTTAGAGTTCCAGAGGAAAGCAAATGGGCTTTGTTTACTCTGTTGGGATTTCAACTCTACACTCTATAAAGCTAAGTTGATGGCAATTTTAGTATAAGAAACTATTCAACTAATTTTAAAGATTGAGTGGAAAAATTGGGTGTATTTGATTTAAAGTTTCAGAGATACTTTGACATATAGAGTAATAAACAATTTGACATATAGGCTCTAAGAATGAAACTGGATCATGCTTTGGTGAACTTTGACTAGTTAGCCCAGTTTCCAAATTACTTTTTAGATCCCTTGTTCTTAGATCATTCATTAATTTAGGTGGAGAATATGTTTCAGAAATAAGAAAGGAAAGATCCCTTCAAATTTAATAATTTCTTAGTAAAAGAAGATGGGGGCTTGAAGCTCTATAGAAGGGTTTGCAAAAATCAGTTACTAATATTTACCAGTATGTCCTTGTCCAAAAGCTCAATGGTCTTAAGTAGTAGATGAAAGGTCTTGTGGCTAAAAAAGTACACTATAAAATAAATTGCTACTATAGCTAAAGAGGAGTTGTATGTTATTCAAGGAAAGATTAATATTGACCCTAGTAACACCTCTTTATTGAATGCTGAGAACGCCCTTCTGAGAGATTTTATAGCAGTAACTAGCAATCAAGCCAGTCTCTTAGTGTAGAGAGCTAAAGCTAATTGGTTAAAAGAAGGAGAAAGATGTACTAAATTCTTTTTTAACTCTATTTTTGCTATGAAGAATGAAAATAGAATATGCTCTCGAACCTTACCTGATGATATAACCATTACTCAACAAAAGGATCTCCTAAAAGAAGTTGAGAGATACTTCAAGTACTTCTATTGATGCTCACACACAATATCTACTTCTTCTCATCTACTTATCTCCTTTATTAAGAAAAGGATTTCTTAGGGGCAAGCAGATATACTCATTAAGATTGTTGAGGATATGAAGATAGAATGTGTAGTCTTTCAGATGAATCCAAACAAAACTCTAGTTCTAGATGGGTTTAATGTTTATTTCTTGCATAAAATGTGGCATAAATTTAGCCCTATGATAAAGAAAAACATTAAGGAATTCTTTTCTTGAGATGTCTTTTTGAGGGAGATTAATAAAACTTATATTTGTTTGATACCTAAATTTCTAATCCTATAAATCTTAATAAATTCAGGCCCATTGTCTATGCTAATTTTTTTATATAAGGTGATCTCCAAAATTTTGGCTAATAGGCTAAAAATTATGTTGGATTCTTTCGTATCTAATGACTATAGTGCATTTATACAAGGGAGATCAATTAGGGATAATGTCCCTATTTCTTAGGAGCTAAGGAAGGGGTATTAGAGGAAGAACTCTCCTCCTAATTATACCTTCAAACTTGATTTCAAAAATGATTTTAACTATATTAAATGGGCTTTTATTTTATAGGCGTTGAAATCTTTAGGCTTTCCCAATGTATTTGTAAGATGGATAGAAACATATATAACATCCCCCTACTTCTCAACATTAGTAAATGGTACTCCTACTAGTTTATTTAAAAGTGTTAAAGGCTTTAGACAAGAGGACCCCACCTCCCCTAACTCTTTATATTGTGTATGGAGGTATTAGCCCTGATGCTTATTCATAAGGTTGGAAAAAACAAAAATTTAAGTTTCACAACAAATGTATAAGGGTAGCTCTTGTTAACTTATGCTTTATGAATGATCTCCTGCTATTCTCTAAGTCCCATTATAATTCTATTGAGCTTCTAATCTCTACCTTGTATAGTTCTAAAGACCCTTTTAGGGTTGGAGACGAACTTTAGTAAGAGTCACTTTGTACTAGCTTCTAGTGTAAGTTTAATGGAGGAAAGGTTATCCTAGATCACTGGTATGAAAAGGAAATTAGCTCCAGTGTGTTATTTGAGACTCCGCATTACTACTAGAAGGATCCAATTCTCTAAATGTTATCTATTGGTGGAGAAAATTCAGAAGAGTTTAAGCATTTGGATAAATAAGGTTTTATCCTTTAGAGGCAGGTTATAGCTCATCAAATCAATTTTGAACTCCTTACACAAAATTATTGGTATTCTAACACTTTGTTAGCTAAAGGTCTTATTAAAGCTATAAAGAAGCTTTTTAGGAGCTCTTTATAAGGAAATTTAATCTCTGAGAGTTATTTTACAAAAGTGAAGTCGACCCAAGTTTGTAAGAAAAAAGAGGAGGGTGGATTGGAGTTGACTTCCATTAATACCTTCAACAAAATTTCTTTGATTAAAAACCTTTGGAATATCCTTTTAGAGAAGGAATCTCTTTAGAATAGATCGATGGCTCCATAGTTACATATTAAAAAGGTATAGTTTGTAGTCCATTCCTATTAAACTTACTTATTCTTATTTCCCTATTCTAGTTGCTAAAATTGAGGGATATATTGCAACCTACTATCGATTGTAAGGAAGCGAATGGGGAGAAAGCCTTTCCATGGTTTGATAATTAGACATGAAAGGGGACCCTAATTAGGATACCAAGGCTGTGTATTGTTGGAATGAATTCCTTGCTCAAGCTAAGGTTAAAACAATCATGTAAGAAGGTAAATGGTGTGCTTTCCATACGGATGTACAACATCTTATACCCAACTGTTAACCTGATGTTACCAGATGGGAATTTTTTTTGTCTTAACCAATCTTCTAGAAAATTCAATATTAGAACCTTCAGGAAATGGTTGGATCAAGATAGGCAAAGGGTAGATTGGTTCCCTATAGTATGACACAAGTCTTTTATGCCTAATTGATCCTTCTTATTTTAGCTCTCAATGCTAAAAGTTGAGTATTATGGATAAGATGACCTACCTTTCTACTAAAACTAATGTGTTCTATGTGAAAGGGTTGAGCAATCTAGAGATCGACCTTTTTTCCTGTGCAAATTCTTCCAATTCATCTGGAAAAAAAATCAGGATATGTTTCTTGTGCCAAGTTCAAAGAATACATTTATAGGAACTCTTAGCTGGTTATTAAGACTAAGGAATGTACCTAATCCTAATCAAGTAATCTGTGTGATCTCTTTTGCCTCCACTACGAAGGAGCTGTGGCAAGAAAGGAACCTCAGGCATTTCCAGAACTTAACATGTTCTAAAGAAAAGGTTTTGTTCTCTCTAATTTTTGGAATAAGAGAAAAACCCCCTATGCTCTTAAGAGTTTGAGAAGTATAGCCCCAATATAGCATCCTTGTGGAGAATCAACTAATTCAGGAACTATGCCTATTGTTTACACAAATCTATTGTAAATCAATTGTAACTTTTGAAGTATTAAAGGACTTACCTGATAGTTAAGGAAAGGAAGAGCATGCAGCTATCTTAGGGATCCTCTTCCTTCTGGAGATTATAGGCCTCGTACCAGAAGTTATATCTTTTTTCCATATTTTGATGAAAGGCCTAGCTTTAATTAAAATATGTATGTGTATGTTTGGAATTTATTTGTTGGCAACATTTAACTCATGTTTCTTGATCAGTTTTAACTTATATAGAATTATAAGATATATATGTAAGCTTCAGTATGGTTTGACAATTAATTCCAATTCACCTCGACTAATCTAGTATATTCTCCACATCATAGGAGTACACCCATACTACTACTTTATGAATATGAGTGGATAGTTGTTTCTATTTTATTCCTTTAATCAGTAGAATTTTTTAACTTCTAAAAAAAGGTAATCATTGCGATAAAAGAAAGGTGCTCTACTAATGCTTTGTCCCTCTTTGTTGAATGATGATGATGAAGCTCTTAAATATGCCATTATGATATTTACAGGATTTCGTTAGAAATGTTAGCTTAATAGACCTGCTTTGATACCACTTATGTAACATCCCACTCCCGCAACACACGTACCCGACATCCTGAGGGATATCCGAGTCCGTGCCCCGCGAGGGTGGCATGCTATAGC
>JANQAP020037302.1:0-10013 GCA_026874005.2 Erythroxylum coriaceum | reverse complement strand
ATAACTCCATTTAATGATGATAAACCATAATAAAGACCATCTTTATTTAGCAATTTAATGTCAAATGTGCAGCTGCATAATCAGTCCATTAAATGAAATTTATAAGGGTTCATTGTTAACGTCCTTGGTTCACTCCGTGCTCCAAATCTTGTTGAAATTCCTCGACCATTGTTAATTTCACGATTTCTTCTTTTCTTCGCCTCGAGCTTTCCTAATGGATCGTTGTAATCAAGTGATGTCTAACTCTAAGGTTTCAGTTACACGACTCGATCTTTTCGTGACTCTTGTGTTTATATAAAAGCACAACTTCAAAAATAGGAAGAATAGAAAATAAAAAACTAACTAAATGTCTTAAATTAAGGAATCAAACTAATTGCCCCCCGACAACAGTGCCAAAAACTTGATCGAGTGTTTGATGTATGTAAGTTTTAATAAATACCCTCGATAATCCGTGAGCGAATGGGTTGTTCACGTAGTATCTAAGGTGCCGATCCCACGAGGAGGGATAATCTAATCCTAAAATCTAAGGCCAAAATAAATCAAAAAAATTCAAAATGTAATGAAACTAAAACAAGAATTCGATTCAATCAATCAAATCAAATCAAAAATCAATTATGAAAATATTACTCGTTTAGTAATTGCAACACACTTAAGAATCAACCTAAGAGAATTACCAATTAAGAGAAAGGGAATTTTACCTATCCTTGACGCTAACCTAATTGATTATGAATTACAGGATTATTGGTTCTAGACGAGGATCATAAGGCTAATTACTCTCTCTCGAGTTATAACCATTAACCCTAAATTACAAACCATAATTAGATTATGGAAATTGCAATCTCTCGATTAACAATCTATCCAAAACCCTAATTAATTCTAAAGTTGTCCAATAAACTATCAGGAATTTATGCAAGATCTCTCTTCACACAATTACCGATTTGATTTAATTCTTGTTTTATTAAATCACCTAAATCTCGTTATCCCAATTTAATTATTTTTCATTCGATTCACCCTCTCAGTTCATTACTGAATTATCCAATCATAGAATTTAATCACAATAAATCCAGTAAACATAAAAAACAATCAGATTTCATTAAATCAAGAATAAAACTCCAAAGGTGAGTTTAGAACATCCTCAACATTTAGATCCTATCATCAACTATTCAATCCAATTATATACAATGATAAAACTGAAAATAAATAGGAAATACAATCAAAATGAAGGACAAGAGGCGGTGACGTCAGGAAACCTCCTGATTCGAGAAGTACGTCGAGTAAACTTCTTCTCCACTTCTCTCTTCCTTCTTTTGTTTCTCAATCTCTCAATGAACTCTCTCTAGGGTTCTTCAAGGTGGCTAATGTACAAAGCTTCTTTTGTATCTTTTTCTTATTTTTTAAATATCCTTTGTGTTTTGAATAACCTTAGGGCTTTTTTGGCGTTCGAAAGGTACAAAAAATCCCTCAAAACTTGACATTTTTTAGTGTCTGCATGTCTGCTCGACGTAGGCCACGACTATGGCCCTACAAGCCATCGTGGCATGCAGACCATAATCATGGGCCATGTCCTGGGCTTCTGTCACGATCATGGCATGGTTGCCATGATCGTGGGCTAACTCTGGTGCTTCTGTCACGATCGTGGTCTGTTATATCACAATCGTGGGCCATTGTTTCAACCCAAATATCTCTAAAACTTCTCCGTTTTTCAATGTTGACCCTAAAACACTAACAAACACATCAAGGTACCTTAAAAACATAACATTTAAGCCCAAAGATTTGTACTAACCCATAAAAACACTTAAACATAAATAATTAACAAACTAACACAATTCTAACTAAAACACATACTAAACGATTGAATTAACAATTAAATACATATTAAACTAAGCACTAAAACATGATTCAATTTACACTTATCAATGAGTCTTTTGATTGATGTCCCACAGTTCTACATTATGGAACTTAAAGATTTCAGCATGCCACAAATGATGGTGATTTAGAAAATTGAGGAGATAGATGGATAGGCCACTACTATCCATGCCATAGTACTCAGCAATGGCAGAAACCAAATACCCCATAACCAAATTGTTGCCCCTCTTATGCAGAGTCGTAATAATAGCATTCAGCATATGTGTGGAGGTGCACACTAGGATGTTGTGATCCTTGCACCACAACAAAAAAAGTTCCTTTGTTAAGCACTAGTTGATTTCTGATTTGTCAAAAACCAATTGACATATGAATTTATTCAATAAGAAGTGCTCATGGGTTTGTATGATGTTGTTGTGAGCATTCTTAGCATCGAATCACTCTAACTCAGTGAGCTCATTCTAATAATGAAACGCACGAAAATCATCGTATTCATCGATAATGGAAGATTTGGGGAACTCGTAAGTATCGCACATGATTTCAATGTTGAGCTCATAAGCTCGTCTCTGTAACCTAAACCATATTTCCTTAAGTTTACCAGGTTCTTAATAAAGGGAACTGAAGAATTCAAGAGTGAGCTCTTGGTAGATAAGATATTGGAAGTGTATAAACTTCGCCCACTAAATTCTTAATGTTAGATTCTCTATTCTCTACCTTATCTTGCAATTCTAGCCTATTAAGCGTGTTAAAAACAAAATATTTCGGGACTACTATTTGTTTAACATTAAGGGATTGGAAACAAATACGTTACTCCTCTGTGTAGATTAGGAAGGGTGCTTCGAAATCCGCCGCCTTGTTCCTTCACCCTCATCTCAAGAATTGATTTTGTTCCTATGATTGGTTGCGCTTCGTTGATTGCTTATTGCGCGACATACTGGATTACAAGTAGGTGAAGGTTGGAATTTGGTTAGAGAGAAGTGAGAGTGTTTGGAGGTTTTAAACTTTGAGAGATAAAGTTAAAATGAGAATGAGTGAAAAAATAAAGTGTGACATGAATATGTAATTGAAGGAAGAGTAAAATGGTAAAAAATTAGCTGAAATTTATGTGTACAACTTTACCCTGTCGTAGGCCACGATTGTGGCCCGCAATATTTTCACCAATTTTTTATTTTTTTCTTCTCTTGTCCTTCTATACATTCCCAAGATCACTTCCTAACTCTTTATAGAACTTTCACCTATCTTTTGCTTACTTCCTCGATCATCTAACTCATGTCGAAGTCCGATGCCTTCTTGTCCTCATTTGGAAATGAAATAACCTAACTACGAAATTCAAACTATCTAAAAGTCAAAGGAAATAACATCAAATTAATAATCCATGGGTTACCTCCCATGCAGTGCTTCTTTTAACGTCGGTAGCTCGAAGCTCTTCTTGCTCAAGGTGGTTTAAATGAATAATGTAGTGATAATGTAATCATCGATCTTACCATTTGTAGAAGAGCTACCATACCCTGGGTTCCACCTTCCTTTTGCTTCACCTTCCTTTACTTTCTTCTCTGTGATTCTTTCTTTCTAAATGCATTCCCAAAATGCTCAATATCTTCCCATTGTCCTCGAGGTTTGGTTTCTTTAATGTTAGCTGGAAGTAAGGGAGAATTGTTATCATTCTTCGACATAGTGAAGGTTATTTGATGCTTTTTGACCCTCAGAGTTAGTTCACCCCATCAACGTCAATTGCTGAGTGAGTAGTGGCTAAGAATGGTTGTCTAAAGACCATTAGGGTTTCCACATCTTCTCCAATATGAAATACAAAGAGGCTATACGGAAGGTAAAAATATCGATCTATACTTGCACATCCTTAATAATACCCTTCGGTCGATGAACTGTTTTGTCCTCCCTTTTCATTAGCATCTTTATGGGGTTCTAACTCCTTTAACCCTAACTTTTGACTAAGGGTATAGGGCATCATATTAATACTCACTCCCAAATATGTGAATGCCCTGTTTATTTTAACTCTATTGATACTGCAAGGAATGTAAAAATCCCCTGGATCCTCTTTCTTCTGTGCTATATTAAGGTTTTCTTCCACTATGCACTCTTTAACCTTCTTCTTGATTGATTCCTTTAGGGTGAGCCTTATTTGTAGATGTTCTATTATGTCCTTAACATTGTTTAATTTAACCTCCTCAAAATTCCTTGTTGGTTTACTTGAAATTGACTTCAGTTGAGCTAAAATAAGGTACAAAAATTCAGGTCAAGGTTCCTTAATTGACTTAATTACGAGCTCATTTAGAAGGAATTCCATATTTACTTGTCCTTCTCCTTTGTCTCCATCTTCTTTTGTATGTTCAAGTTTCTTTTCATAGGTCTAATTAATGGCCATGATGCATTCCTTTAGGTTAGATTCAGTATTTCTTGGAAGGGTTCCTGTACTTCGAGTGGAAATTGCCTTTAGTAGTTGACCAACTTGGGCCTCTAGATTATAAATTAAAGAGGCATGGTTCTTAGTGACTTGTTTGAACTTTCTTTCAAGCCTCCTATGTGCATCATCTATGCCTCCATTTTTATATAAAATCCTATCCAACTTGGATTCCATTGAGCTCGGTTTACCTTATTGGAAGCCTGGTTGTCCTTGAGGTCTGAACTATCCTCCAGCATTGTTCATCCATGAGAAGTTAGGGTGATTCTTCCACCCAAGGTTATACATGTTAGAGTAGGGATTGTTTCCCCCTCCTCGTCCATATTGAGCTCCCATATAATTAACTTACTTCGGATCGTAATCCTTCTTTAAGAAAAAGTCCACAGTATCATGGTCCATTTATCTATAGAGTTCACACTTTAATTACACGACTTTTACCGAAGCTAAGGATGAAGCCTTCATGTTGTTAAGCTATCGAGTTAAGTTGTCAATTTTCGCTTATATCTCTATCATTTGATCAACAAATACAATTTCTTTTTGTTCTCATAAGGTAGTGGGTTATCTACTCCGCTCGTTTGTCTATAGGCAGTCATTACTTGCCATCTCCTCTATCAACTCTTCTACTTCATCTACCATCTTTCTTATCAGTGATCCTCCTAAAGTTACATCAATCGTGCCTCTTGTATGTGGGGTTACTCCGTTATAGAATATTTGCAACACGAACTGCTTAGGCAAATTATGGTGTGGGCATTTTCATTGCAAATCCTTGTATCATTCCCATATTTCATAGATCAATTCCCTGTCATTTAACTAGAAGTTGGTAATCTCCTTGATAATCTTCGTGGTCTTGGTAAAGGGAAAATACTTGTCTAAAAAGGCATAAACTAGTTGATCCCAAGTCATGGCATTGGCTGGGTTGAGGGAATGGTACTAGGCCTTTACTTTATCTCTTCAAGTAAAAGGGAAAAACCTAATTCTTACTGCATCCTATGACATTTGATGCTACCGAAAGGTATCACAGATTTCAAGGAAATTTACTATATATGCATTAGGATCTTCATTCGTTAGTTCACAGAATTACACATTCTGTTGAAGCATGTTTAGGAGGGTTGGTTTAATTTCGAAAGAGGTTGCTTGTATAGGTGACCTAGTTACTTCTCGGTTAGCCGAATTGAACCCTGGTCTCATGAAATCCATAAGGGTTCTTTGTTGACGTCCTTAGTTCGCTCAGTGATCCAAATCTTGCTGAAATTCCTCGACCATTGTTGCTTTAACGATTTATTCTTCTTCTTCTTCGCGCCGAGCTTTCCTAATTCATCGTTCCAATCGAGTGATATCTTGCTCTAAGGTTTGAGTTGCACAACTCGAACTTCTCCTGACTCTTTTGTTTATACAAGAGCATATATTCAAAAATAGAAAGAAAGAACTAAACTAAAAACTAACAAAAACATCTTAAACTAAAAAGCTAAACTAATCGTCTTCCCGGCATGGAAAGTGCTCGATACAATCTCCACCAGCACCAAAGTAATTACAGATTCATTTATAGAGATATACGTTGTATTCATCAATACTTCAAGGCTCAAGATGTCCAACTGCCACCTCCGACACCATCCCGCTGAAGTAAATCACTTGTTATTATAGAAATCATGTGTAAAATGTAAAATATACAAAAAGGGGAGTTGAATTGTGTTAAATCGTCTAAGATAGTAATCTTTAAAAAAAATTCTTGATTTTCTTGAAAGATTTAGAAGATTACAAAACAACGCACTTATTTTGTTTGAGTAATGCAATAGCGAAAATAGTATATATTCTTCTAACAACAAAAAATTAAAGAGATAAGGGTTAGAGAATATGACACCTGATTTATACTGGTTCACCCTTAACTTTTGAGCTACGTCCAGTCCTTAGAGTTTATCTAAGATTTCACTATCTCTTGTAACTTTAAAAGTATTGTTTCTCACTTCCAGAGCCTCTTTAGGTCTCTTTCACAAATTATTCTTTATCTGCTATCTTAGCCCCTTCAGGCTCTAGCCTTCCCTTTCACTTAATAAGATATTGTTTGAGTTTTCTAAACTCACGTTACAGGTGTTCTTGATCTCTCTTCTTCCTTCTTTTCAATTAGGATATTTTTACAGTATACTCACTTGATCACAGGATTATTTCGTGTTGGTAAAGAGTTGAAAGTTAAAAGTTAAAAGTTGAAAGTTGTTTTGCCTATGACTACAACTGATATTTATAGTCTAATTCTCCAACGGTCTTCTTGAAAAAACTGCTTGTAGAATCTTCAGAGATCAGGTATTAGTTAAGTCCTGCAACCAACTCCAATTAACTAACTAACTGATGTTGTAGATTATTCTTCAATTATATCATCTTGATTTGATTTGTCTGTTTCGTCTTATGTCTTTCCTTCGTCTTATGTCTTCGCTTTGTTTTATGACTTCGCTTCGTCTTATGACTTTGCTTCGTCTTATGAATTGTGACTTTGTCTGGTCTGTCTTACACTTTGTCTTAGTCAACTCCTGAATATCATCTTGATTTGATGATTTTTCCTACTTACATTTATCTGTGCACTTAACAAACTCATCAAAATAGTTCGCACACTTATTTTATTATTATTATTTGACTTTCATCAAAATTAATAGAAGAAGTGAAGTCTTCTTGATTTAACAATCTCCCTCTTTTTGATGATAACAAAAATCATAATATTAGAAGATAAAAAAGATATTCAAACAAAAAATGTTAATATTCAGACGAATAATTTTCATACAAATAATATATTTATTTAGACGAATAATGCAAGATATACAATGCATATATATAAGAAAAATAAATTTCTAATACTAATTCTCATTTCCTTTCTACTATTCTCCCCCTATTTGTTATTAATCAAAAAATATCATTTCAGACGCTTCAATATTTCAGAGACCATATGTTGAATATCAATGCGGATCGTCTTGAAATCTTCTTCTATAGCCACACGTAGAAGTGCTACTTCCTCATAAAAATCGCCCACTGAGTCATTTAGTTCATCAACCTTAGTTTCAACTTCTTTACTATGTTTAGCTAAGGCTTCTTGATCTTCCTTCTGCGTTTGACTAGCTTCAGTCCATGTGATGAAATTCTTCAAGAACTTCGAATTATTGGTAGAATCTTGTAGCTTTTGACATAATGGATGAAGACACTCAGGGACAGACGATTTTCTGATTGAATCGTCTAAGTCAATAATTTTGATGGAGGGTAATTGGAAAGGTTGTGTTTGGTATGAAATGTTAAGATCATCAGGTTTGGGTAGTTTGAAAATTAATTTTCCTAAAAGGTGTAGGATATCTTTGACAGAAGGAATGAAACTTAAGGGTTTAAAATGAATAAGTAAATGCACAAAAGTTTCTAAGTAGAAATTGATACCTTCAATTGTAATATTTTTGTATCTTCCTTCCAATATTGTCCCAACAACCTTGAAACTTTCATCTGTGGTTGATGTGCTAAAGTTATTTCCTGATGGCCTTGATATATGATGTGAAATATAGACGCCTACAAGTTGAGTTGCACGACATACATCATCTATATTCTTCATCACCACTCAAATTTCTTCTTCCGTGAGATCATCTTCTTGTTTCTCAGCAAATTTCTTCTTCTTGCCTTTGTCATTGTTGTCTACCAGTGTTGGATGTCTAGGTTGTACATCTGGTACAATCTTTATTGTTGTTCTGCTTGTTACTGGGTAGATTGTGTAAGGATTTTTTGTCATCTTTAATGGATCTAGTTATGCCTTTTCATCTCGTAAAATACCATACAATCTTCTTTCTTCAGGGCTAAGAAGAAGTATCGTTTGATTGTTTATTGTTACAGGTTTAACTTAAACCTTAACTTTCTATTTAGGAGGTTCTCTAATGATAATTGAATCTCTGTTTCGATAAGGTATTGATTCTTCTATAATCATCATCTTCAAATCTTCTTTCTTCATTGGTTAAGGAGGGTTGTAGATTGGTTGCTACTTTTCAACCTTCTTTTTCTGAATCATCTTCGTTTTCCTTTTTTCTTCTGTCGGCTTAGAAGAGAGTTATTATTAAGACTGGTTCTGCTCAAATACTAAGTTCCTTTTTATCTCTGTCTCTCCAGACGGTTGTTTTGATTGAGTCTCAGGGATAGAGACAATTGCTTTAGTAGGCTATTGTTGTTGTTGTTCCTTTGCACTTTCAGAAACTTGACCAAGAATCAGAGTTTTTTGGTTTTACTGTTCTTGTTGTCGTAAGGTCATCAATCTTAGTAACCTTCTAGACTTCGCGGATCTTTCTGATTAGAGCGTCTCAGCCTTCCTCTTTAAAGACACTTTGTGAGTTGGTTGTTGAACCTTTACACTTTCCTTCCTTTTAGGAATCATCTTGGCTTGTATTGACTTATAAGACGATTGTTCAACTTTTGCCACCTTAGCTAAGATTCTTCCGGTTGATTAAGGTTTTGCTTGCATACCAGATGAAACATCTTCTTTCCAGCTTCTTCTGATTGAAAACTTCCCCTTAGACTGTGCTGTCGATGTGAAATCTTTATCCCTTTCAGCTTCAGTCTTAATTCCCATTTTGTAAATAGTAGAGGCATTGATAACACTCTTAATGTTCAGCTTTACTCTATTTCCTCTATCAAGTAGGATTCCAGATTCTTTGAAGAATCTTGTCAACAACATACCGTAAGGTAACAAACCACTCTTCAAATGATAATCCTCCTTAGCCTTTATCATGTAGGTCAAAATAAAAAACGGAAGATTAATAGATTGGTGTGTGAGTAGATGGAAAAGAAAATGTTCATCATTCATCGTCACCAAATCCTTTGTTCCCACTCTTAGTAAAATACAGTGAAGAAGAATTGAATGAAGAACCCTAGCCTTCGAAATTAGGTTTAAAGACTTCTTGACTCTTGGATTACTCGATCTATATAGTTGTCGATTGAAGTTGTCTTCATTTATATGACTTTGAGCAATCCACTTTGTATTGTTGAATAGTTTTGCTCCTTCATTTGGACATTCAGTAGCCCTCATAATAGAATATTGTGAAACAATCACTGATAATCTATCTACCACTGATACCAAGGTGTTATCTACCACCTTTGCAATTTTCCAGAACTCATATACTTCATTTGGATACACAAATTTTCCCATCTAGTTACTTTGATCTCAGGTTTGATATCTATTTGATCTTCCTTCAGAGCAATGAAATCAACAAGTCTCCCATAGACAAGAGATTTTGACATTTTTGTATTCTATAATGTATAAACACTAAACCTATAAAAGTATTTTGCTTAAAGAAGTGAGGTTAGTATATAGAAACAATTAAGAGAAAGATATGAAATGAAAATGAGAAAGATTTGATGTAGAGAACAGAGGATTGAATCGTCTTTATTGAGAGCACTTTGAAGCAGGTCGGTTACTAAGAAAATTCTAAAGTGTTGCAGATTTTGAGAGATTTCTTTTTATAAACACTCTTAAAAAGTTACCGTTTGTAATGTCTATGACTGACCCACAGGTAATCATAAAATTAATACTACCGAGTGAAAATTACCGTTACTATTCCTTACGACTTTTCTGCTTCATTAGGACGTTTCATCTGGATCATAGAGTTTCAGACAAATGGTCATTTAACATTACCATTTTCAGATTTCATCTTATTTCCTTGAATTTGTCTTCACTTAAGGGTTTGGTGAAGATATCTGCCCATTGTTGATTCGTCTCAACAAATTGTAG
>JANQAP020037293.1:0-10013 GCA_026874005.2 Erythroxylum coriaceum | reverse complement strand
GCTCTTGGACTTCATTGGTTGTGGACCACCTACTAGATATTGCTGTACTAGATCTGGAGGATTGCGAATAACATGTATTCACAAATGAACCTAAGCCGAATATCCTTCCATGACGGTCACTACCACCTACTGCATCAAGATAAGTTTGAGTCTCATCAACATCTTTAGACTGCTGAGACTATCGTTAAATGCTTTCTTGTATTTGGTCCTATCAGAAGACAATGTTTATATTAGTAATTGATAATTATTAAGCATTAATATTAAACTATAAATTTCACGCACATTTAGTTCTCTACAATGACTATTGACAAATGTCACACCTCCAGGCTTCTTAGTGTGAGTGTGCAAAAAGAGCTGATGGGGTGTAGGCCTCATGCCCATCGACTTTTCCTGCATAAGAATAAAATGTTATAAGTGAACTAGAATTTATAAAAATTTCGGCAGAGTTTTCTTTATTTTTATGATATTTACCCCCTATTGAACAAAGAAAACAAGTCAACAATATAGCCATATATGTCACCAGACATTTAACATTATCATTCTCCATAATACACATATTTTCATTCCAAAATTCACACATCAAATTCAATTGAAATATAACAAAGTAAAGAAATTAGAATATAAATGTAAACTGTAGATGTTTATAGTCTCTCTGCATGCTCGTGGTGGGTAATAGATGTATGGGAAGACTCTCTCCCCCCAGCCCTCCACATCTGTTGATAGAATTATGCTCTGAAATGGACATTACCTCAGGTGATATCTAATACTGCTGCCAACGACTCCATATTTGTTCAGAAATATAAAGTGGTCGTACACTGGCCTTGTGTATCGTAGCAACAAAGTCTCAATAACGTATACATGCTCGTCTCTCCCATACTTTATAAATGATCGCGTCAAATTTAGAATCCCAAAAAAATCTTTCTGAAACAAAAGGAAAAACATTCGATGAATACTTATAATGTAATAATATTTATCTAATTAATGTATAAAAATAATTAAAAAAGAAAATAATAATTTTTGTTGTACCTCAAACTCTTAATAGTAAAATTCCTTTATGGCCTGAGAGTTATTCTTCCATACATAACCCTCAAGATCAATCTTCTCCTTGAATTTGGATGTCATGTTTCTTGATCACAGTCCAAATGGAATCAACGCAATTAAAAACAAATAATTTTATACCTATAACTTAATTATAAACATATAGTCTTTCATGTATTTTCATTTACATATTATTGACAATTGTGATGTAAGTTCTTCCATCTGGTCCCTCAGCTCCAGACTAGTGGCCACCTCCTTCATCTGCAATATTTACCCCTAATATCCCTATCGGTATAAGGTAGTGAATGATGTAGGGGTGGTGGATGGTGTAGCAGTAGGTACGAAAGGTGATGTCTCATCTGCAAGTGTAGTAGCTGGAAGGGGAGGAGGTCATTTAGTTCCAGCTGCTACACCACAAGATGCTTCACCTATATAGTACGTACCTCCGAACTGTGATCTGAATCTTGGTCGCATTATATCTTGTCTTCTCTTTGGTGGCATATTTCAATTTGAAATTAATATTTGATTAAATTTTTTAGAAATATTACAATTTGATTTCAATATTTTATACAATATATTGAAAAGGAAATAATTGACTTTTTGAATATAATATTCAATTACAAACACAAATTAGTCGTTATCATCACTTAATTGTAAACCAAAATAATCTTCTTTTTCTGTAGAATTTGAATCAAACTTAGGCTCTTCTTTAAATCTCTGGCCCTCCTCATCCTCTTTGGATAAAATTTCAACATATTCATTACATGGATTGGCCTATGTAACTTACCTGTTCAGTACCACCGATTCCTAACAGAAAACACTCCGCTGAGCTGTGGTTGTTCTGTCCATACAGCTCACATTGCACTTGCATCGCCTTCACTGTAGAGGTAGATGCTCCTTGCATGTTGTTCAGCTGCTTCGTAAGAGCTGTGATATGATCCTGCAAAGCAGTAACAGAGTCAATGGGTATCATAACTTTTTATTCCTTCTGCCCCTGTTTGCTCCTCTCGCTCAACCACATGCAGCTGTTACTTGCCATCTCCTCTAAAAGATCATAAGCTGCTTCTACAATCTTCATCATTAATGAACCTCCAGCTGCTGCATCGATGGTTCCTCTCATGCTCAGATTCACTCCATTGTAGAATGTCTAAAGTAGGAACACCCTCGGAAGATTGTGATGGGGATAACTTCTCTACAATTCTTTAAATCTCTCCCAAGCTTCATAGAGAGATTCTCCATCGTTCTATTGGAAATTTGTAATCTCCTTGATAATCCTCATCGTCTTCGTCAATAGGAAATACTTGGTGAGGAATGCTTGGGCAAGCTACTCCCAAGTTGTTATCTGTCCTAAATTTAACGAGTTATACCATGCTTTAGCCCGATCTTTCAACGTGAATGAAAATAACCTCAGCTTCATCGCATCGTCAAACATTCTATTGAATCAGAAATTGTCACTGATGTCCAAAAAATTGGCAATGTTGGCATTCGAATCCTTGTTGGATAGATCATAGGACTGCACACTATTTTGTAGAATGTTAGGGAGCGTCGATTTTATCTTGAAATTGTTCATTTGTACCACCGGTCTCGCCACTCCTCGAGAACTAAATCCTGGCCTCATGAAATCCATCAGAGTCCTCTCCGATCCTCCTTGCTCTCCTTCTTCAGCCATATCTTATTGTGAAAAGTTTAGATGCTTTGCCTTCTTAACTCTCTTTCGTGTCTATTGATGTCGGGAAATTTGTCTTCACTAACTTCTTTCGTTCTTCGCATGCTCCTTTTGTTAATGCCCCTGTAATTACACAAGGAAAAGTATCAAAATTCTTAAGTCAAAGTAATCTTAATTAAACAAGATGCTAAACAATCAATCCCCCATTGGGTTAACCATAGTTGCTTGCATCACATACATGTGGATGTAGTGGAAGTATCGGAATCAAGATTCTGACACCATGACAACTCAAAAATCACCAGATCATATATGCATGCAAGGATATATAAAGAACATGAAATATAAAAACAATTGTACCGTTGTTTCTCCTCCTTTCTTGTTTCTTCTCCTTGTTTGAGTTGTTGCAAGCACCAACTTCCTTGATCAACCAAGAACATGCAAAGAAGGTAGATAAAACAATGTGTAAGGGTTTCAGAACACTAAACTTGATGAATTCAAGTAGATGTTCAAAATGGGTGACAGTTCAAGGTTATGTTGCATGAATGTTGATTTATACAAAAACTGCATAAATTGCATGAAGATGACTCAAGAACTCTTCTCACTCTCTCTAGAACTCTTCTAGAACCCTTTCTCTATCACTTGAGTGTGTAAGAAGTGAAAGAAGCTCATGTACATAAGTGGAGAACTCACTTATATATCATTTTGTGGCCTCTGTCACAATCGTGGCCTTGTAGGCTATGATCGTGGCATGTCTCGCCTTCAGCCACGATCGTGGTCTTATGATGCACGATTGTGGCCTACTTAAAATAGGTCATACACACTTATTTTTCATCTGATCTTTTATGCATGTGACCCTTAAGTTCGCAATTATTTTAGGCATTTGAATTAGCTCTTAATTCAATCAAATCATGAAGGGTTTCATGATGCTAATTTGTCGAAATATATGTGGATTACCACATGAACTCTTCGATAGTTAATTATCCAACTTTTGAACCTTTCCATAGACAATTACCATGTAATTCATCTTTTCACCATACTATACCCTACTTGGTTTGGAGTATGGGCTATATGTCAACTCCTATTAGATCGACTACATCACATCTAGTCCAAGTGATGTCAGTTCTTGTCCTGGGTTTTCATTAATCTTATGTGTCATTGAAGACTCTGTTCCTGACATCTAACTGCTCTGGCCAGAGACTCCTGAGTAATGACCCGGACAAGAGGGTATGGGCATCATCTCCTTCTATCAGGAGTGGTGATTCCTTTATTGGCTACCTAATTACCTTTAAATACCAATAGTTATACCCAATCACCACCCTAAGAGTGACCTCATCTTGAGGTAACAAGGAATGATGTCAAAGCACAGGTTTAGTATCCAAGATATCTTTGAGTACCTCAAGTCCAAGGATATTTGCACCATTGCTATGATGAGATTAATTATTGACATTCGATAGATCATCTATATGATAATCTCATAGCGGGTCATCCGATGTACTTACTGCCCTTACTAAGCATCCACATATTAACTCTAAACATCTCATGCTTACAGTTTATGAGATCCACTGCTTGATCAAATCAAAGAGTATAATATATGCTAGTCTGTCTGGATTAATAATGCCCTATCTTATTAATCCTATGACTAGGGATTATTTAGATACTAATATAATTGTACGTGATAAGAATCTCATTATCATAATCTCATAATGATTTCCTTCATGCTATATTTTGTATCATGGACTTCATTAATTTGATTTAAGATCAATATCAATTCATATATAAATGAATATCAAATCAATGGGAAATGCCTTTCGCTTTATTAATCAAAATAAAGTTTGTACAAAAGTATTAAAGGTGATTGCCTTTCGAACACTACTCTCACAAACACCCACTTGCACTAAAGCCAATCGCCTTTGTATCTAATACCATAGGTGAGTACACAAGAATCAAATTTTGCTTGAGGAAGTGGCTTAGTCAAAGGATTAGTGATGTTATGATCTGTGAGCACTCTCTCTATCTTCACATCACCTTTATTTATTATCTCCCTTATCAGGTGATATCTCTTGAGTATGTGCTTGGTCCTCTGATGAGACCTTGGTTCCTTGGCTCACACAATAGCCCCATTGTTGTCACAGTACAACATTATTGGGTCTACTATGCTAGGAACCACTCCAAGTTGCATGACGAACTTCTTGATCCAAACAGCTTCTTTTGTCACTTCCGCAGCTGCATTGTACTCTGACTCGGTCATCGAATCTGCAGTCACCTTTTTTTTGGAACTCTTCCAACTGACTGCTCCTTCATTCAGTGTGAAAATATAGTCTAACTGCGATTTGGAGTCATCCTGGTCAGATTAAAGACTGGCATCTGTATGCTCGCTTACTACGAGATCTCCATTTCCATATATCAAGAATACAACCTTAGTTCTTCTTAAGTACTTTAGGATATTCTTGACAGCCACCCAGTGACCCTCACTAGGATTAGATTGATATCTTCTCGTAACACTTAGAGCATACGATATATCAGGTCTTGTACATAATATAGTATACATGATTGATCTTACTGCCAAAGCATACGGGATCATACTCATGCAAGTCCTCTCATCTTGTGTCTTAGGACACATAGATTTCGAGAGTTTTATCCCATGTGTCATGGGAAGAAACCCTCTCTTAGACTGCTCCATGCTAAACCTATTTAGCACTTTGTCTATGTACGTTGACTGTGAAAGACCTAGCAACTTCTTTGATCTATCTCTATAGATCTTTATTCCCAATATATATTTTGCTTCTCTAAGGTCTTTCATGGAAAAATTACGGGACAACTAAACTTTGACTTATTACAAACTTGAGATCATTTCCTATTAGTAATATGTCATCCACATATAACATAAGGAATATGATAACACTCCCACTAACCTTCTTGTACACATAAGGTTCATCAGGGTTTTGTGAGAAACCAAACTCTTTGATTGTCTCATCAAATCGAATGTTCCAACTCCTAGATGTTGGCTTCAATCCATAAATATATTTCTAAAGCTTACATACCTTTCTGCCATCTCTGGATACGAAGCCCTCATGTTGTATCATGTATACATCCTCAAGTAAGTTTCCATTTAGGAAAGTCGTCTTCACATCCATCTGTCATATTTCATAATCATAATGAGCAACAATGACTAGGAGTATTCTAATGGATTTAATCATAGCTACAGGGCTAAATGTCTGGTCATAGTCAATTCCTTGTCTTTAACGATAACCTTTAGTGACTAGCCTCGCTTTATAGGTAATCACATTACCTTCCATGTTGATTTTCTTTTTGAAAATCCATTTGCACCCTATAGGCTTTAACCTTTCAGTTTGGTCAACCAAAGTCAATACCTGGTTTTCATACATGGAATCTATTTCAGACTTTATGACTTGAAGCCATTTTTCATATTTTGAACTCTTCAAAGCCTCTTCATAGGTTGTATGCTCATCGTCCTTTATGAGAAATATGTCATTGTGTTCACTTACGAGAAATTCATATCTCTCTGGACCATTGCGTATCCTACTTGACCTATGAACATTTTGTGTGTCAGAAGGTTAAACTATTGTCTCATCTCCCTAAACAGCAATTTCAGGTTCGAGCAATTGATTTGTGTCTGTTTGAGCATCATAAACTTCATCAAGTTCAATTTTGCTCTCACTGTCTTGTCTTAGAAGAAACTCTTTCTCTAAAAAGACAGAATCCTTTAAGACAAACACCTTTTTCTCTAAAGCATTATAAAACTAATATCTAATTGTTTCCTTAGGATATCCTATAAACAGACATTTATCATATTTCGCTTCAAGCTTGTCTGATTGAATTCGCTTCACATAAGCAGAACAACCACAAACTTTCATATGAGAAAGATAGAGCCTTTTGTTAGTCCATATCTCATATGGAGTAACTTTAACTACCTTTGAATGGACTCTATTTGTCACACAAATAGCAGTCTCGAGTGCATAACCCCAAAAGGATTTCGGTAGATCTACTAAGCCCATTATCAACCTTACCATATCTAACAAGGTTCGTTTCTCCATTCAGCCACACCATTATGTTGTGGTGTGTAAGGTGGAGTCCACTAGGATACTATCCCATTATCTTCAAGGTAAGATAGAAATTCCTTGTTTAAGTATTCACCACCTTGATCTAATCGAAGTGTCTTAATACTTCTGCAGAGTTGTTTCTCTACTTCATGTCTAAATTGTTTGAACATTTCAAATGCTTTAGATTTATATCTCATTAGATACACATACCCATATCGTGAATAATCATCGATAAAAGTAATGAAGTACATAAAACTACCTCTGGCATAAATGGACATCGAACCACGTACGTCAGAATGTATTAGGTCTAATAACCCATTGATTTGTTCACCCTTTCCTTTAAAAGGTAATTTAGTCATCTTGCCTAATAAGCAAGATTCATATATTTCATATGATTCATAATCAAATGACCCTAGGCTACCATTTTTGTATAGCTTAATCATATGTTTCTCACTTCTATGGCTAAGTCG
This sequence comes from Erythroxylum coriaceum, assembly GCA_026874005.2. Lineage (NCBI taxonomy): Eukaryota > Viridiplantae > Streptophyta > Magnoliopsida > Malpighiales > Erythroxylaceae > Erythroxylum > Erythroxylum coriaceum. Next base: position 2,778 of record JANQAP020037293.1, on the reverse strand, counting down.
ACAATGCCATAAGTAAGATGATTTTAGGTTATCTTGTTTTTTTCTTTTATTGTCATTGATATTTAAAATTGGATTGGACATATCTAATATATAAATTCCATTGCACAATGTAGCAGTACCAAACAACATTTCATTCAACTTAATTGAACAACCATTGCTTAAAAAATTTAAATGAAATCCCTCTTTATTAAGACATGAAATAGAGACAATGTTTTTAGTCACAACGGGTACATAATAGCAATTTTCCAAAATTAACACTAGCCTACTAGGAAGATATAAAACATATGTCCCTATAGCTAATACAACAACTCTTGCTCCATTTCCCACACGTAGCTCCATCTTTCCCTTCTTGAGCGGTCTACTATCCCTGAGACCCTGCATATCAACACATACGTGTGAGCCACATCTGGTATCAACACATATGTATGAGCCCAATAAGTCACCTTAGGTCAATCGATAGGTATCATTCATACCAATTGCATTCAATTATGCAACTATCGATTTGTGCCATCAACTGTTGATTTAACACACTCATTGGGTTATCAACTCTTGATTTATATACATCCCATGTATATAACCCAACTTTGCCTCTATCCTCATTGACCATGGGTTTGCCTAACAAATCAATGCTTTTAGTTAAGACTAATCCATTAATCTGGAAATTTAATTTCCATGGTTTGAACATATTAGTGTAAAGAGGGCTTAGGTTTGCCCAACAACCCAACTCTAAAAGAACTCTGGTTCTTGCCATATTAATGGAAGGTGTAAGTCCTAATATTTTATTTGATGGATTTGTCCTTTGGTCTCATTAATACTTGGATGATCTTAACTATATATATCACATACACATTTAGATTATGGACAACTCAATTAAATTGAGCCTATGTCTATAACTACCCTTAAAATGCATCTAATGCATGTATCACACAAAGGAGGTTTAAATTTAGGTTGTGACTTGACTATGCATCTAAAGTTCTTGATTCGATTTAACTCTTGAACCTAATCGGGCACTAGTGCTTGCAAGGTTATACGCGCTAAGTTTTACTATTTTTTTAACCTTGGTAAATTCCGCAAGTGCACTGGTCGTTCGCATAGTACCTAAGGTATCGATCCCACGAGGAAGGCTAACTAGTCCTAAATCTAAGGTCTCCCTAAACTATAATAATTCTAAATAATTAACTAATGCAAAAATTAAATCAATAAATAATCAAAATGAGAATTTAAAGTGAAAAAAAGTCACAAAATAGCAACCCACACAATAATCTGAAATCAACCTAGAAATAGCCAAGTGAGAGAAATGGGGATTTAATTCGAAACTAAAGAAAATCTAACCAATTATGTAATTTTCGACTCAACAGGTCTAGACGATCCTAGGGTGAATTACTCTCTCTCAAGTTATAATTCTTAACCCTAATTGATGATCCCTAATTTAAATTATGGAATCGCAATCTCTCGATTCGCGATTGACTTAAAACCTAAATTAGTTCTAAGTTGTCTAAAAACCTACCGAGAATCTATGCTCGATCTCTCGTTACATGACTCTACCGGTTTGATTCAATTCTCCACCTATCGATTCACCTAACTCTCATTAGCCCAAATCGATGATTTTTTCCTAGCTTACCCTCTCAGTTTATCACCAAGTTATGAAAAACAGAATTTGAATCACAATTAATTCGAAAGAAACACAATCAAATAAACTTTATTAATCTCAGAACTAAAAATCCCAAAGGTGAGTTTAGACAGTAGTTCAACACTCAACAACACTATCCAATGAATATCCCAATTTCATACATTCATAAAATCGAAATAAAAATAAGAAATACTGTCAGAGCGGATCTCAAAGGCAGCAACTATGGGAAACCACCTATTTTGGGAAGTACTTCGCTTCAAACTTATCTCTGTGTCTCTCTTCCTTCGTTTCCTTCCTCAATCTCTTGATATCTCTCTAGGTTTTTCTCGGAATTAACAGAATGATGCTCTCTTGCACGACTCTCTCAGCTCTCCAAAAACTCCTTTACGGCTATCACATCATGTTCTATTTATTTTATGTAAGCTCTAGGTCAAAGTTGGGGTCAAAATGGTCTACAAAATCTTGCAAAAATTGAGTTTTTTCTGTCAGCCCGATGCAGGGCACAATCGTGGACCTGCCTACTATGATCGTGACCTGCTGTTTAATCTTTCTGTTATGATTGTGGCCTAATGTGCATGATCGTGGCCTGACTTGACGCTCTCTGTCACGATCATGCTCCCAGTGCATAATTGTGGCTTGGCTGCTGCTGGCTCTTCCTTCTCTGTCACGATCGTGGCTTGCTGTGCACGATCGTGGCCGGTGGCTTTAGGCTGAAACTCCTCAAATTTTCATCATTCTTCCCCGTTTACCCTAAAACATTAACAAACGCATCATAACACCTCAAAAATATAACATTTAAGCTCAAAGACTTAGTTTAACCCATAAAAACACTAAAACACACAAACTAACATAATTATAACCTAAATGCACACACACCATTCACACTAAATAAATAACAAATTCAACCCTAAAACATATGCGATTACACAACTATTAACATCCCCATACTTAAACGTTTGCTTGTCCTCAAGTAAACAAAACAATAAAACACATAAAAACACATAACACATAATGCAATAATGAGGCAATGGCTCTGACTTCATGAAATAAATTTAATTTAGAACACAATCATTCAATTATGTCAAACCATTAACAAACAAAATATATGTCTAGGGGCTTGAACTAAATATACAACTTAATTGAGACCT
>JANQAP020037195.1:0-10017 GCA_026874005.2 Erythroxylum coriaceum | reverse complement strand
ATAAGGTTCTTTTCATGGACATCTACCAAAGATTTTTCGATGTTCAAGCATGGTATACCAAGATCTGGCAAATAATATGAGAGGTTTCGATCCTTTTCATCATCCTCTTTTTTGATTTATTGGTCTTCTATAAAGTAGGTTTCAACATGGTCTTCCACTAGTTCTTCTTGTTCTTTCCTATTTCTAAGTGTCATAGCCTCATATTGCTCTCATTGATATAATTTCATATTGCTCAGAGAGTCTTCCACACTTCTCTGACAAAATTCAAAGGAAAGTTTCTTACTTGAATCTCTAAGTTATAAATAGAAGCGAAATGATTTTTTGTTACTTGATCAAATTGCTCTTCCAGTATCTTCTGGTTCTCTTCCATGTCTGTTAGCTTATCTATGATTTTGTCTAATTTAGAATCCCATGAATTGGACTCATCTTGCTGAAGTTTAAATAGGTCATGATGTCCCATCTAAGTAATTACATTGTTGGACCAATAAAAATCTGGGTGGCAAACAAATTCATATAAGGATGATGATTTCCTTAACTAAATTTAGGCTCATTGAAGTCTGCAAGAGTCCTTTTCTCCCTATAATATACATCCTCCATGACCGTTCTTTTTATCTCTTCTTAGCATTCAACTATTGAGATTCCTCATTGTTGTCCGGTGATATCCAAACTGATGTGTCATCTACCTTATGCCCATTTTTTATTATTAAAAAAGGTGAAAAGCCTTAGACTAAAGAACTAAACTAATCGCCTCCCTAAAAATAGTGCCAAAAACTTGATCAGATGTTGGTTATATGTAAGTTGTAATAAATAACCCTCGATAATCTGCAAGCACACTGTTCGTTAGCATAGTACCTAAGGTGTCAATCCCACGAGGATGGATAATGTAATCCTAAAATCTATGGCTAGAAATAAATAAAAATTCAAATTGCATGAAACTAAAAACGAGAATTTAGTTCAATCAATCAAATGAAGAATTGAACATGAAAATATTAATTATTCAGCAGTTGCAACACAAACCTAAGAATCAACCTAAACAAATTACTAATTGAGAGAAAGGGAATTTTACTTATCCTTAATGCTAGCCTAACTGATTAAGAATTACTGGATTGCTAGTTCTAGACAATTCTAGGGTTGATTACTCTCTCTCGAGTTATAACTATTAAGCCTAAATCATAAAGCCTAATCAGATTATACAAGTTGCAATCTCTTAATTAACAATTTATCTAAAACCTTAATTAGTTCTGAAGTTATTTAATAAACTATCGAAAATGTATGGAAGATCTCTCTTCTTAAAATTTACCGATTTGATTCAATTATTGTTCTATTAAATCACTTAACTCTTGTTAGCCCAATTTAATCATTTTCCATTCAATTCACCCTCTCAATTTATTATTGAATTATGCACTTACAGAATTAAACCACAACAAATCGAATAACACATAAATAATCAAATTTCATTAATTCAAAGATAAAACTCTAAAGGTGAGTTTAGAATGTCCTTAATATTTAGATCCTATCATCAACTATTTAATCTAATTATATACAATGATAAAACTAAAAATAAATAGGAAAATACAATCGAAATGGACTACGGGAGGCAGTGACAACGGGAAATCTCCTGATCTAGGAAGTACGTTAAGTTAGCTTCTTCTCCTCTTCTCTATTCCTTCTTCTCTTCCTCAATCTCTCGATGAATTCTCTCTAGGGTTTCTTAAGGTAATCGATGCAAAAGCTCTTTCTACCTCTTTTTTCTTGTTCTTTAAAAATCCTTTATGTTCTAAACAACCTTAGGTTTTTTAGGTGTTCGAAAGGTCTGAAAATACCTCGAAACTTGACGTTTTCTAGTGTCTATACGTCTGTCTAATGTAAGCCACGACGGCAACCCTACAAGCCATAATTGTGGGCCACATTTGAGCCTTCTGTCATAATCATGGCAGGCAGGCCACGATCGTGGGTCATTCCTTACGAGGCTAACTCTGGTGCTTCTATCACGATCGTGGTTTGTTGTACAATAATTTTAGGTTGTTTCTTTGACTCGAATGTCTCCGAAACTTCTCTGTTCTTTAATGTTGACCTTGAAACACTAACAAACACATAAAGGTACCTAAAAAACATAATATTTAAGCTCAAAGACTTGTACTAACCCATAAAACACTTGAAATATATATAATTAACAAAATAACATAATTCTAACCTAATCACATTCTAAATGATTGAATTAATAGTTAAACACATATCAAACTAAGCCCTAAAACACAATCAGTTCACACTTATCAGCTACTATGGTGATCTAGTTCCTTATTTACGTAGTCTTACCTGGAGGGAAGTACTGTGCTAAAAATGCATAAGAGAGCTAGTCCCAAGTAGTAATTGACCCTGTTGGAGTAGCCACGCACTAGCTTTATCCTTTAGAGAGAAAAGGAATAAGTGGAGCTTCATTATGTTAGGAGATATGTCATTCAATTTCAACATGTCATAATACTCTAGAAACATTGAAAGATGTTGGCTGGGTTCTTCGGATGATGAACATCTGAATAAATTTGTTTTGCACAATAGAAAATAGGGAGGGATATATCTCGAAGTTAGTAGCTTCAATATTGGGCCTTGTAATGCCAAAGTTGATGCGTTGGGTATTTAATGTCACAAAGCCTTTGAGGGACCTCATATTCTCTACAACCATCTTTAATTGCTTAACTTATATTCTTCTTCAAAGTCTTCTTATGCACAATGTCTTCTCGATCTGACGTTCTAATTATGAAAGATTTCCAAAATTGTCAGAACTTTGTATACAAGAGGTAATCTATAAAGGAGAAAGAATAAAATAGAACTCAATAAATAAACGATAAAACTAAAATAAGACAAAAATCTATTCTAGCTAGTTTACAAATCTGCAAATATTAACATCGAATCCTCAGAAATGACATTAGAAACTTTTTTCTTCTTTTACTTTACACATAAAATGTAACTGTAGCATTAGTGAATACGGGATTACATGATGATAACACAAGGTTATTGGTTAACTACTCACTACCTAAAATCTTAATAAGCTAGAACAAACTTTATCGATAGAAGAATAAAGTAAAATAAAATAAATAACAAAATCTAAATAGACTATATTCTTAAAATTGAAATATATTTTGAATCTTGACATACTAAGAATGCCCTAAATTGTAATGTGAACTCTCTTAATACGTTTTATACTAACCTAGGAAGATCTTGCTACTTTCTTTCAAATAGCTTACACTTAATCATCTTTATTCACACTATGACCTAAATATACATCTCATCTCTCAAATCGTAATGTATGAATCATATATTGAATCTTTCAATTTTGCTTCTTTGGTTCAATTAATATAACAGTACAAATAAACCACAAAAACTAGAATTTCATTAATCAAAGAATAAATAGAAGTATATCACATCCTAAGTTCTACCTACTAAATTTTGTATCCCAATTAGTTTGTAATATCACAAAGAAAATACACATAGAAATAATAAAGAAAATAAGATAAAGAAAGCATGTTCTTCAATCTTCTAAAGAATTGATCAATTTCTCCTTTATCATCAAAGAATTAGGAATCCTTAATTAAGATTAGTATAAAATAGCTCCAAGATGTTTCTTGAGTTATTCCTTGGCCTCTCTCTCTTTATTTTTTTCATCCTCTTAATAAAAAAATGAAATCTTAATTTTTAATATATTAAATGGCCTCATACACAGTTCCATATAGCTAGTTATGTATGGTATAAAATTATAGAAAAATCAGCATCATTAACATGGTTACATATGAAGGATCACATACTATGCTGCATTCTTTATCTGAAAGGTAGTGCAAGGTATGCATAATGCGTTGAAAAAATAAAAAGCAGCTAATTTCATACATGACATTTAATATATGATCCTATTTTATATTGTGTTTAGTTCTTCTATAAATCTTTTCAAATTGTTTGATCTCATTATAATTCTTCTCTAACTTTGCATCTTTTCCGTTTATGTGTAGAAATATGACCTAAAATGATAAAACTTCTTATATTAAGTATCAAATCCTTTAAATTCATCCAAAACATAAGCATTATGCTATGCAAATAGTTCTTAAAAAGTAATGTATGTCTAGTATAGATCAATCTTTAAGTTTTTAGGTCACATTAGTGAACCTATTTCATATTACGATCGATCAATGCCGTCATGATTCCATAATTTCATTTATTCAATGAGTTTGTCCATAGTTTAGTCATTGCACTAGTTAACTACTTACTAATATTGGTTGACCAATTTCTCTTAGTGGTTGACCAATATAGCCAATTTGTTAAAGAAATTTCTTCGAATGAGTTATAGTTTTTTTTATTGCATTGGTTGATTGATATAATTTTCTACTCAACTAATATACCAAGTTTTAAAATTATTTAAAAATCTCCTTCATGTCTTTTTTTAAACTCTCTCATTTCCCTGTTCCTCACCTTTGTTTTCTCCCCATTTCTTACTGTTTTCTTGCCACCTTTAGGCATCCATCTTTACCTGATTATTCTTTACTTTTCCATATAAAAAAAGGATCTTTTAAAGCATTTCATATTTTGGAGTTCCCATCATCACTCCCCTACCTTTAGCAACTCACCTCCTTCTCTAGTGAACCTTATCCATCTAAATCTTTAAGATATGATTCCATCGACTACAACGATCAGTTCACCCATTTCAATTTGGGGTAAACCCTAACTGCTCTAATTTTAGTTTTTCAAAAATTCATAAATTTTTCTTTAAAATCATAATTTTTTAATATTCTCTAGATTGTAATTATGTTGAATCAAATTGCAAATTGGGTGAGGTATGAAATGTGCTTAAATGTTGATACATTTAATCTACTACACTTAGTGATTAATGCCTTAAAATGCTTAGGATACTCAATTTAGCTCATATTTGATTTTAGGTACATTTCAGAAGTAAAGGAGCTAAAGTGTCCTAAAAGTAAACTCATTGAGTCATCTTCTCAATGTCTATACTCTATTGTCTTTATGGAGTAAGAAGATTAAAAGAAGAACAAACAAAATGGGAAGAACTAAGGTTGGAGGTGTCTCATACCCATGCAAAAGTGTCTCACGTGTGTGAGACACCACTCACACCTGTGAGGCATGAGTCACGGTGGTGAGATGATGCTAAGCCAATTTAAACCTAGTTTTTAACCATATAAAGGAATATGTGTGACGGCTAGGAGAATAGGTTGGAAGCAACGGACAGAAATGAAAACACCTACATTCTTCGTCATTTTCTTTTAATTTTCAACACCAATAGAGGGTTCACAGCTGATTCTTGGAGGTTGATGGGGAAGATGGAGGGATAACCTTCTTGATGCCGGTTCGGAGGTGCAATCGATGCCAAGGAGCATATTAAGCATAGTATCATTATGTATCATTTTCTTTCCCTCTCCTTGGATTGTTTACGTTATCTTGAGATTAATGATTGGGTATTATGTAAGAATGCTTTTGATGCTCTATTGAATCGTTTTCATGAAAACCCATCGCTAGAACTTAAATGTGATACGTAATAGTCATGTTAAAGGTCATATGTGGAAAGTAACGGTGTTGAATCGCTAGGGATAACATAGCATAAATTAAATAATTTGAGCTTATGTGATTATTACTTAGGTTGGTCCATTTTTCTCACTTGTAATGTGGCTATCTGGATAAACTTAGAGAGCTTGTTCTAGGTTTCTTAATAGTTATGGTCAATTAAAGAACTTGTTTTAATTAACTATGACCTAAAGAAAATTGGGATTGACAGAGCATATTGTTAATTCATGACCAATAGTTAGAAAAGAGGTATGAGGAGGATAATGCAATTATATATGTTAAAATGTGTGCAGGCCGAGATTAAACCAAAAAGGTTTTACACATATTTATCACTACTCATTTTTAATTGATTTTGATAAATTGCTTGCGTTAATTTAATTTTCCTGTTTATTTCTTTTACATCAATTATTTTTATTGTGATAATTAACTAAACATTCCCTGTGGATATGATCTCAACTCACCACAACTTTAAATTTTAGTGTACAGGGTTAGGTAAATTTTGTAGTGCACTCGACATGCGCTGCCAAGGTAGGATTTCATAATTAGGAAAATTTTGAATTTCTTACATATTTATTATTACTTCTTCAAATTGATGCTTTATTAGTGAAATTGAAGGTTGAATTAAGGTTTTCCAAATCTATTTTGCTTCTGATTATCCCTATTTTTATTGAATCTAAGTTTTTGGCAATTTTGCCAAGTGAAATTCAAAAAATTTTGAAGTTATTTAACATTGTATAAATTTTTATTAAATTGACGATCGGTTATTACAATTCAAAACATATTTAAGATATTCCTATATCAAGTTTCATTGAAACTTATTAATTCATGAATTAATTGAATAATTTTCACCTAGAAGCTTTTGTAGAAATTGGGAATTTTTTGAATTAGGTACAATTATAGGTCACTTTCATAAAATTGAAAATATTTCTAACTTATTTTGAGTGCACTTTTACATAGATAAATTTATCATTTTCTCAAAATACCTTACTTTTTAATATTTCATCAAAGCCTACATATTTCATTATTTATCTAGCATTTTCCTATATGATTGTACACCAATTGTTGCAACAAATAAGGATTTCAAGTTTGTGAGATTAATTTTTTAAAAAATTATTAAATTGCTTTTCCTATAGGTGGCCTTAAACATTTAAATCATCGATATCTATTATCTTTTGTTAAGGTTTTTTTTTATCCTTAAAGTACCTCACATATTTTATTCTCATAAAAAGAACTATATGAAACTCCATTCATATGCCTAGGATATTTACTCGAGCTAGGAGTAACCCTACTTTTACTAAGACTTAATAGACTCGAAAGAGATCTACATTTCCTTTTTTATTTATGCATAGTTCCCTTTAATAGGATGAGTACTTTGGCATTCAGCTCCTGAGTTTTCCAATGATGATTTAGGAGAGTTATATAAAATCTATGTCATTTCCCTATCTTGTCTTGAAAATTTTGAAGAATGTGACTTTATACAATTTTTTATTAGTCAAAGGTAGGAATCTCTTCTTACCAAGACTTTATCTCATGAACCTAACAAATATTAGGTTGCTTCACTGTAAATTCAAACCTCAAATAATTTTATTAACACTCACATCTTCTCTAAAGTTCAAGGTTTAGCCATTCATTTAACTGGTGATCTCATTAATGAAATCCTTGGCATTCCTATTCCCAAATGTACTCTTATTATGATTGCCTTACTAGATAAATATCATATAGGTCCTCATTATATGTCAAGTTATGTAAAAATTATATTTGAATTAATCTTATAGCTAAAGTTACTAGGAAGCCAAAAATATTCCTACATTTCATCAAATTTTCATTCATTTTATGTTTTTAAGATATTATGATTTTTGGTTCATCTCCACCTTCATTCTAGTAAAGAACATTCATCTTGGTGACTTCATTATACACAATATGTAGCATTTTAATAATAGAAAGAAAAAGAAACAAAATATTTAATATATGTTCTAATCCTTAGCCTTGTCTTCTCACATTTTCATATCCATCCCACTAAAGATAAGATTGTTCAAGATTCTTATTTGATTTTTCTACCCTTAACAGTATAGGTTGCTAATTGGTTGATGGTCACATGACTCTATTACATGACTGACGACAGTTATAGACTAAGCAGCATGTACCACCATATGAGGCTATCTTTTATGACGTTAATTCTAATAAGCCTTTGCTTAGTTATACTATTGAACTACCTGTGGATGATGAAGCTACTACCTTATGACCACGTCATAGATTTCCATATGAAACTTATTTTGTTAAGTATCAGCTTATTCAATTATGAGGTGATCTTGAATCTATTAATGATATCATATTGCAACTATCTCAATGACTCGTATCTTTTAATTTAGTCTCACTTTCCTCTTCCATGTAACTGATTTTTGATGTTTTCAAAAAGTGGAAAGAAATTTATGATATTACATTTAAGAAGACAACCATATATATATCTATTATGTTTATTATTAAACAAGTTTAATAATCAAATATTTTCTTATCATGTCAATTTACATTTAATATTATTTTGGAATTTATTATACCTCTAAGTTTGCTTTAAGATTTTCATTTATAATCTTTTTTCATGCATGAATTAAGAACGAGTCAATGATTTATATTTTGTGTGTACTTGATTTTTTCATTGTTGCTTCTTTTTAAAGTCATAAAATATCTTTTTATAAAAAGGGGAGATTGTTAAACTATGGGAGGTTTTGGTCAATTTTTGATGATAACAAAACATAAGTAATACTAATGAGTTTTATTTGTTAAGATAGCAATATGAGAGCAAATTGCAACCATACATAAATTATGAGAAATTTCATAAAGTTGTTAAAAAGTTAAATTTTGCATCAATTGAAGTGAAGATCAAAGAGAAGGAAAAAGAAGATTACAACATATCAAAGTTAAAAATAATGTGTAATATTTTTTGTAATTTCACTTAATCAATTTGATAATTTTAAAAGCTCATGATGCATAAACACATCATCATTTTAATTAATTGCATGAGTATTTTAATTTATCAAAATTTAAAGTTTAGATTTCAAAGAAAACCCTCTTGAACTTGAAAACATTCTTAGAGGATCACTTAAAAAATATTTGCATTAAAAATGACGTTTAATCTTTTGAATTATTTATAATGATGATTTTGGAAGGATTAATCAATATAAAAATTATTAAAATTATTGTATCAAGGTTTATAGTAATATTAGTTGACATATTAATCAACCAATGGGCTATTAATCAACCAATACTCAATGACCAGTAATCTTATGCACTGAATGCATATTAGTTGACTAATGTGCTACACTAGTTGACTAGTGCTTTGGAAATAGTCATTGTTGTAAGGTCCCAAATTGTATCCTAATTAAAATGTTATATATGTATGAAATTATATGTAATAGAAATTGTGATACGATTGTAAATTGCATATGTCTTGAATTTTGGTTAATGGATCATACTTAGTGAGTTGGGATTAATTAATATCATTAGAGAATTGAGGTATTAAAATAGAAATTTGGAGCAGGACAAGCTAGTGCTTGAAAATTAGTATGACTAAGTGATCGAGGTGTTACGCTACGAAAAAGTTTTACTATTTTAACCTCGATAGTACCGTAAGTGCACGGGTGGTTCACGTAGTACCTAATGTATCGATCCTATGAGGATGGTTAATCTAGTCTTAAAATCTAAGATCAAAACTAAATCGCAACAATCTAAAATAAACAATCAATGTAGAAAATTAATCAATCAACAATCAATTATGAGAATTAAATTTTGAAAATATAAATAAAATAGCCAATCACACAACCTAATCCAAAATCAACCTAGAAACTACCAATTGAGAGAAAGAGGGTTTTATCCAAAGTTAATGGAAATCTAATCAATTATGAAATTATCGAATTATTAGGTTTAGAAGATCCTAGGGTGGATTACTCTCTCTCGAGTTTTAATCTTTAACCCTAATTTATAATCCCTAATTTAAATTATGGAATTGTGATCTCTCGATTCACAATATACCCAAAACCCAAATTAGTTCTAAAATTATCTAATAACCTATTAGAAACCTATGCTAGATCTCTTGTTATACAATTTCATAGGTTTGAATCAATTCTTATCTATCAAATTACCTAACTCTTAGTAGCCCAATATGATTATAGTCACTCGGCTCACCGTCTCAGTTCATTGCCGAATAAATCAAACTTTATTAATCTCAAGAATCAAAATCCTGAAGGTGAGTTTAGACAAAAATCGACATTCAACAAAAGCTATTATCGATAATTATCTCAATTTCATACATTAATAAAGCTAAAATAAATTGGAAAATAAGCGCAGAATGGATCAATGGAGGCAGCGACGGCAAGTAACCACCTATTCTGGGAAGTACTTCGCGTCAAGCTTCATCTCTATGTCTCTCTTCCTTCGTCTCCTTCCTCAAATCACTCAATAGCT